>JALIZH010030665.1:0-26930 GCA_030522465.1 Rhipicephalus appendiculatus | reverse complement strand
CAAGATCACGAAGAAGGAAGTGTTCCTGGTAAGGTTAGTGAGTGGCTGGGCGATGCGGGCAAAGTTTTTGACGAACCGCCTGTAATAGGCGCTCAGGCCGAGAAATGGACGCACGGCCTTCTTGTCGGTTGGTGGTGGAAATGGTGCGATGGCGGCTGTCTTCTGCGGGTCGGGGCGTACTCCGGAATTGCTCATGACGTGACCCAAGAACAGAAGATCCTCGTATGCGAAGCGGCACTTTTCTGGTTTCAGGGTGACTCCGGAGCCCTTGATTGCTTGAGGAACAGCTTCAAGGCACCGGACATGTTCGTCGAAGTTTGAAGAAAACACAACCACGTCGTTCAAATACACAAGACAAGTCTGCCACTTCAAGCCGAAGAGTACGCTATCCATGACCCACTGGAAGGTCGCGGGGGCGGTGCAAAGACTAAAAGGCGTGACCTTGAACTCAAACAGGCCGTCTGGAGTTATGGAAGCAGTCTTTTCTCGGTCTTTCTCGTCTACTTCGATTTGCCAGTAGCCTGTCCTGAGGTCCATCGACGAAAAGTACTTTGCGTTATGGAGTCGATCCAGGGCGTCGTCTATCCGTCGGAGGGGGTACACTTCCTTCTTCGTGATCTTGTTCAGGCGACGATAGTCGACACAGAAGCGTAGCGTCCCGTTCTTCTTCTTCACCAATACTACGGGAGACACCCAGGGACTCTTGGACGGCTGGATTATGTCTTCGCGTAGCGTTTCGTCGAATTGCTTCTTAACGGCCTCGCGCTCGCGCGCGTCGAAACTCGGTACGGGCTCTGTCGAACTGGTCGAGCACTTTCTTGTGTTATGAAGCGATGTTTCGGGACTGGGGTCTGTCGAATTCTTGAAGACGCCGAGAAGGAGTCCTTGAATCGCAGGAGCAGGGACTTGAGCTGGTCTTGCTTGACCTTCGGAAGGCCCGGGTTGGCGTAGAAATCTGGTTCGGGACCTTGATTCGTCGAAGCAGGTTGGGTAGCATCGGAGAGGGAGAAAGCATTGCTGGTGTCCACGAATTTCTCGATGTAGGCAACCGTTGTACCATTGCTAAGGTATATACTGTCGCGCCGCCAAGCGGAATTTAGGAGGGTCCTCTCAGGGATGATCGGTAGACGACACCATGGCAGCCCTTCGCAGTGGCTCCCTTGTTCGGCTGTGTTAGCAGGAAACAAACACTACGAGTTTGCATGTTTCCTGCATCAGTGACCAAACCGGGCGCTCCGTGACACGATAAATCTGATTCGTTTTTGCCAGACGTGAAGTTTTCGAGAAAATACGTGCCAACTCGCGCGTTCAACGATGACCCACATCGTACGCATATCAGCTTCGCGAGGTTTTGTGTAGCCACGTATGTTAATTAAATGCTGTCGTCTGACCTTCTCAGTAGAAACTCACCGTGTTTTACTTGCGTATAACATTCGTGAGTGCTTTTGTAGTGCATGAATTCCACAACATTGTACGCGGGAAGTCGCGCGAGTTCGCGATATATAACTGAGCAATCTGAAATTGGCTGGCGGTGCGCCGCTTGTTTTTGTACGTTTCTTGGATAGATGGCAGCACTCTGCAAGCGATTTGTTTGTTGACCGGTGTGAGAGGAAAAAGTTTTGCGCGCCCAGATAACGTCGTGACGCGGACTAAGCGAAGTCGTTCGGTGGAGGAAATTTTCTTGAGATTGCTTTCAGCAATCATGTTAAGAAGAAACCATCTTGACGACGAGAAGGAGTGTGACAGCGACGATGAGCGATCAGCTGCTAACTCACGAGGAGCGTGTTGCACTTCACGTCCCCTCGTGCGCTAATGTTTTTTCCCGCTCGTAGGTCACTTTGATTGTATTTAATGTATAGTATACTTCAGCGAGATCAAAATAAAAACATAGTTTTTCTTGTGCATTGCACGTAGCGCAATTATTGTGGATATTATCGAGCGCCGCATACCGCCAAAACGCTCGAGTTCGGAACAGGGAAGTGAAATGGTTAGAGCGATGAAACGTGTAGTCACGGACACAATCCATGCCTCTCAGCTAACTTCTGTAGTTCACCGCTACCATGCGAATGGCATAGTTCTTCGACGAATTTTCGCAACGTCGAAGAATTCGTCGTTGCTAAAGGCATACGTGCGTGTTCTTTTCGATATTCATGTTTCGATAGTGCTGATCAATCCTGCAGCACCCGAGTGCAGTGAATTGCGCGCGGCTTCAGTCTGAGCATGGCTGTGAACAAGCGCTCCTGAATAGGATGTTAAATGCCTGTGTTCCGTTGAAGAAGCAACTCCGCGTTCCTGACTGCGCAAGTAATGACGACGGCGTGTGTTTGCAAATCATCGTCACGTTAAACATTCGGTCCCGTGCAGCACCGATCGCGCTACTCGCTAGCGGCCTACCACTGCGGCCGTTCAGGCCATACGTCAATTCTAGTTCATGAAGTTTTCTGCAGCACGCACAGGATTTCACAAAGCATCGCTTATGCACGGTAACTGAGCTGAAATATAACCTTTCACACCGCGGCAAATAATTAGGTGGCGAGTTTGCATGGTTTGGGAAAGCATTTCGGTCTCATATCCATTTCAGTGCAGCTCATGACTTCATCCGGTGAAAGTGGCACGGGCCGTACGTCCGGACGTCCTATCTGTTCCTATGCTAACAAACGGATTGACCGTCCCTCGGGTGCCATCTTGAATCGTACAGCGTGCCACCTATAGTATGACAGCGACGATGAGCGATCAGCTGCTAACTCACGAGGAGCGAGTTGCACTTCACGTCCCCTCGTGCGCTAATGTTTTTTTCCCGCTCGTAAGTCACTGTGTTCGTGGGTATTGCGAATATTAGTGACTGAAGTTTGTCAGCAGTACATTTGCTTTGCCACCACGCAACTCGGCGATGCTTCTTGCGACGCAAATCCGGTGGTTCACGAGCAGGTCCTGATTGCCCTCGATGACGCCTTCGAAGTCTGCGGGCTCTTCGGTGCCGACGTAAATGATGACGCTGGAGAAAGGCGGAACGGTGACCTGCTCTTCAATGACATTTAAAGCATGGGTCGCTGGCGTCGTGTGGGGCGGCAGCGCTTCTTCTGAGGTTAGTGTTATTGACTCAGACCTCAGGTCGATGACGGCACCGTGATGACTTATGAAGTCCATCCCATCCCAAGTATCACTTCCCTGGAGCACTGTTGCAGGATTACAAAGCTCGCAGGGTAAGTGCGATGATTGATGGTGACTCTTGCTGTGCAGACCCCAGCAGGTGTTATTAAATGGCTTCCAGCGGTCCGAATTTCGGGGCCTTCCCACGCTGTCTTAACTTCCTTCAACTTCGCGGCGAACGGCCCACTGACGACGGAATAGTCGGCCCCAGTATCGACGAGAGCGGTGACGTTGTGGCCGTCGATAAGGATATCCAGGTCGCTAGTCCGTCGTCTTGCGTTACGGTTTGGTCGAGGCGTCGGATCACGGCTACGTTGGCTTGTTCAGCTGCTTCAACGTGGTGTCATCAGGTCTTCCTCCGGTCGCGAAGTTGCGTCGTGTGAGCTCCGTTCAGCTTGCGGCGTGCTCCTAAGACTCTGTCGACACGTCGTCGTCGGCGGCGGAGGATATTCGGTAGTTCGTCGTACAGCAACCGCACCTCCATCGGTTGCTGTCCTTAGTTTTCCGGATATTCGCTCGAGGAACGACCGCGAGTAGAGCCGGTGTACTGGCGGCGCTGTGGTGACATGGAGCGTCCAGGCGACGGCGATCGGGACTGTCGTCGTGGCGTTCACTGCGCCCCTGTGAGGTAGTCTGCGATGTCGCGTGGTGATTCACCGCGCTGCGAACGCGATGCGTCGATGGCGAAACCACGAAGTCCCATCTAGCGGTACTGGCAGTGGCGGTAAGTGTGACCAGCTTCTCCACAATGGTAGCAGAATGGACGGTGGTCAGGGGCGCGCCAAACGTCGGTCTTCCTCGGAGCGTTGCGCTGGCCGGCAGGTGGGCGGTATGTCGTCGATGGCGGTGGCGGTGGTGTCTGGCGACGATACTGTGGCGATGCGTCGTCTTGGCGTGGGCGTGGCGGGGGGAGCGTGACGGCGGGCCGCAGTAGCGTCGCTGATAGCTGGCGGCTGAGGCGGTACTTGCTGAGCAACACCAAGTGACTGCTGGATCTCCTCGCGTACTACTTCAGCAGTCGACGTCACCTCTGGCTGTGGAAAAAAGAGATTCCGGAGCTCCCCCTCGCACGACGGCGCGGATGGTTTCCCACAGATCTTCAGAGCCAAGGGCTTGAACAGCTGCGCTGCCTGGCGTCAGGCGACGATTGCACTGTCGGGTGCGCATTTCTAGCGTCTTCTCCATCGTAGTCGCTTAGGAGACGACTTTTTCGGCGCTGTTTCGTGGATTCCGCATCAGTCGAGCAAATAGCTCCTGTTTCACTCCTCGCATGCGGAAGCGAACTTTCTTTCTTCGGGCATGGCTGGATCTGCATGGCGAAAGAGTTTGGTCATTCCGTCCGAGAATAATTCGACGCTTTATTTTGGGATCTGGATGCGGGTTTCGAGTGTAGCCTCGGCCCTCTCCTTGCGGATGACACTCGTGAATGTGGCCAGGAACCTGGTACGAAAAAACGTCCCATGTTGTAAGGATGCGCTCTTGGTTTTCAAACCATGTCCTAGCCGCGTCTTCCAACGTTAAGTACACACCGCAGCTTGTCTTCACTGCTGCAGCTGTTCAAAGCGGCGACATGGCCGTATTTTTCAAGCCATGTTTCTGGGTCCTCGTGTGATGAACCGCGGAAAGTTGGTGGCTCCTTCGGTTGCCGGAGCAGGATGGGTGCAGGCGGCACAGGGGCTGTCATCGACGCGGCGGTTGAAGTCGAAATTGTGGTTTGCCTGGTGTTTTACGGCAGGAGTCCGTGCTCTGGCTGCAAGCCTTGCAGCTTGCGGCTAGCTCGTTGCTGCACGGGGGCTTCGGTGTCTTCTCCGCGATGTGGGCTGGGTTCACGACTTGACGGGGGCGTCCGGAACGTGAAGGAACAGCACCTCCACAAGATGTCACGTGGTCGTGACGTCGACGAAGGTAGGTAGGTCCAAAATGAAACTGTTTTTTTTGGCCGAACTTGTGGCCGGTAAACGGAAAGTCTGGTTACAGCAATACACAGTGCCACTGATAGCGGCGAACATAGCATCGGCCGTCGATCAACTGATCATCTTTGAAACGCGCAGGCTTTTATACCTCACGCGTCGAACATTCTATCCTTATCACTGGTCGTCGCGCAAGCTCTGGAACAATCTTGAGTGTGCGCGTGCTGTGCGCAATGTTAACGAAACGATCTACTACAAACGTGAAGTTTCTCGAACAGTGGGGCCCGATCTGCGCCGAGCATTGCTCTCAGTCTTTGTGGGTTAAACAAAGCACATGAAAACAACACGCGTGGCAATATTCTCGAGCTTGAAGCGGGTGTTCAGGGGGTGAAAGTTTCAACGGTCCCTTCGTTCCTCGGAAGTCAGCTGAATGCGCTTCCCGAAAGCATTTCAACGAGTCAAAGTAAACAAAACAAATTCGAGTGTGTCGGCTGGCAGCGGCTCGAAACATCGACAGCGAAACCAAACAGCGCGAGACCTATCCGTATTCACCGCGAACCGTTACCTACCGGTGGCCGCCGTATATTTTGAAATGAAGATAATGATGTCTTCATAGCGGGGAACAGCGCAGATACACGGGACAAGAAAGACTAAAATTACTTGGCGCAGGCTAACAACTTCAGCGTTTATTTTGTAGGTGCACAAATATATACGCTTCTGTATATATTTCTGTATATAAAAAAAAGAAGTGGGGGGGGGAGAACTTATGTTGTTAGCCATATTGTTAGCCACCGCCTAGCAATTTGTCTTATTTCGGTGTAGCCTTATGCAAAGATGTAGGCTTCAGTTATTTGAAGAATATTTTGAGTTGAAATTTGGCCTCGACGAGGGCGCCCCTACATGAAAGTGTAATAGGGCGAATGGCGGCGCCCATGTGATCATAACGCAGAGGTTAGTAGATCCACTCTCGATGTTTGGAAGTCGGCACTTGCCGCGGTCGATTTTTAGATGCGAAGCATCTTATGCTCGGGGCTCTGTCCGTCCCTCTCGCGTCCCACGTCCCCCCATCCGCCGTCCCGCGTCCGGCCACTTTCATGGAGTACGGAAGCACCCATTATGCGAACCAGAACACTGTAGTAATATGAAGGCCGTCAACCACTGTCACAGTCATCAGAATCATGGCCGAGAGCACAGAGAGGCTGCTTAGCAGTGGCTACGCAGGTGGTGTCTGTCGCCCAGGTTGACCCCATTCCTTGATCTTGCTTGCATGTGTTTGGAGGGGGCTTAGTCCGTCCCTCCTTCCCGCGTGCCACACCACCACAGCGCATACGCGTCCCCTCCCCTCTCTCTCCTACGCTGACCCCCCTTTTTCTCCTCTGGGATTCCTCTACTCTACGGAGCGGCCCCCGTGCCCCACACCCCCTACAGCGCATGCGCGCCCCCTGCCCTATCCTCTCCTACGCTCACCCGCATTATCTCCTCTAGGAATCCTCTACTCTACAGAGCGGCTCCCGCGTCCCACACCCCCACAGCGCATGCACGCCCCCTCCCTCTCTCTCTCTCCCTCTCCTACGGTTCCCCGGTCCTGTCTTCTAGGAATCCTCTACGGAGCGGAGCGCGCGACATGTGGTGTGACAGCTGCATACTCCGCTGGGGCGCAACGGTAGTTCCGCGGTATGAAAATGACGGCGCGCGCGCGCCTCATTCTCTCTCCTGTGCAGCGCCGCGATGAGCGCCCTGACCGCTGCCGTGAAATGAGAGCGGCGACATTCCTCCCGCTCAAGCTGATTATCTCCCCGCTGCTTCGCATCCGCACATGGTTCCCTTTAGCGGGAGATGTTTTTTCGCTCTCTGCGGCGGTTTGCAGAACTTGAGAGTTTCCGGGCCCTGCTAGAACACTGCGCTTAAATCGTACGGCGTGCGTTGATCTCGGTGGTAATAGGCTTGCGACCACTTTTCGTTCCAAGCTTCGCGAACAATATAATTTGACCTTGGCGACACTTTAACCCTCTCATTCATACGGGCATCATATGAGGACAGATATTTATCCTGCTGCAGAAGTCGTCCAGTTACTTGTAAAGAGTCATTAGCCGCATGGTGTCCTCAATTGAGAACCCGCCAATGTTCCTAACTTGTTTCTCAGGTGGCCGTCGCTGTCCATGTTTTAGATGCGAAGCATCTTATGCTCGGGGCTCTGTCCATCCCTCCCGCGTCCCGCGTCCCGCATCCCCGTCCCGCGTCCGACCACTTTCATGAAGTAGGGGCGCCCCCATTATGCGAACCAGAACACTGTAGTGATATGAAGGCTGTCAACCACTACTACAGTCGTCAGAGTCATAGCCGAGAGCACAGAGAGGCTGCTTAGCAAAGGCTAGGCAGGTGGTGTCTGTCGCCCAGGTTGACCCCATCCCTTGATCTTGCTTGCATGTGTTTGAAGGGGGGCTGGGCTATGTCCGTCCCTCTCGCGTCCGGCGTGCCGTTTCCGGCCACTTTCATGAAGTAGGGAAGCACCCATTATGCGAAGCAGAACACTAGTAATATGAAGGCCGCCAACCACTACCACAGTCATCAGAGTCATGGCTGAGAGCACAGAGAGGCTACTAAGCAATGACTAGGCAGGTCGTGTCTGTCACCCAGGTTGACCCCATTCCTAAATCTTGCTTGCATGTGTTTGGAGGGGGCTTAGTCCGTCCCTCCAACCCGCGTCCCCTCCTACGCTCACCCCCTTTTATCTACTCTAGGAATCCTCTACTCTACGGAGCGGCCCCCGCTTCCCACACCCCCACAGCGCATGCGCGTCCCCTCCCCCTATCCTGTACTACGCTGACCCCCCTCTCTTTACTCTAGGAATCATCTACACTAAGGAGCGGCGCCCGCGTCAACATCCCCACAGCGCATGCGCGTCCTCTCCCCCTCTCTCCTCTAGGAATCCTCTACTCAACGAAGCGGCTCCCGCGTCCCACACCCCCACAGCGCATGCATGTCTCATCCGCCTCTCTCTCCTCTCCTACGGTCACCCCGTTCTCTCCTCTAGGAATCCTCTACGGAGTGGCGCGCACGACAGGTGGTGTGACAGCTGCATACTACGCTCGGGGCGCCACGGTAGTTCCGCGGTATGAAAATGACAGCGCGCGCGCCTCATTCAGTTTTGTGGTACTTTTTGGCTTTGAGTGTATGTAATCCGAAGTGTGAACGATCTAGCCATGGTCAAAAAGACCGTAAAGTGTTCAAGGTGTGGCATGGGATGAAAAATAGAGGTTTCTGCGGATGACAAGACAGAACAAGCTGACGCCAAGTGAAAGGAATATGAGTTAGAGGCGAAAATGGAAATAATGATGACTGCCCAGAATGAGCTCAAGGTAAGAATCGCCGAGCTGGAGAATGCGTTGCCGACAGATCGCGAAAAAAACGATGGCTATGGGAGAAAGGCTTAAGTCAGCTGAGAAAGGGTTAGCGAAGGCAGTCATGGTGAACAAGGAAGCAAGCGACGGCGGGAACAGGGGGGCATCAACCCCCATAGTGGGAGACGCGAAGGGGGAGACAGGTTTGGGGAAGACAGGTGCAGGGGTCACAGGACCCAGTTTCCGCGAGGTGGTTTTGGGGATGGGAGGGAGCAAAACAGCGGCGGTTGCGCGAGCTGGTGACCGAGGCAGTGGCCAGGTGCAGGACAGTCCAGCAGAAAAGTCGGAGCACGTGATAATGGCCGGGGACTCGAATTTAGCTAGATGCGCAGAAGCAGTGAAGGAAAGGGTGAGAGGCGACAAACGAGTTTTAATAGGGACGTTCCCGGGACATAGCCTGGGATCAGTGATGAGACTAGCTAGCGCAAAACTCGCAGCTAAAGCTAATGGACGTAACCTCGTGGTAGTTGCGGGAGGTCTAAACGACGTCTTGAATGAAGAATCAGCCGAACTAGCGACCACATTGGCGAAAGGGGTCGATGACATGCGCGCCATTACCCCCCAGGTGCAGATACTGGTATGCACAATACCGGAGGTACCGGTGCGTGACGGCAACCTGCAAAGAGCGGTTGTCGACGCAAACAAAGAGATATGGCAGATGAGTCGAGAGAAAGGGATCGAGGTAGTGGAAATAAACAGAGAGGTGCACAGGTAGGGTGGTTTTCGAAGAGACGGAATACACTTCAACAAGAGGCTCGGTCATGAGGTGGGTTGGCGACTTGCAGGACGCGCAGTAGCTTTTTTGGGGGGGCACGCGGGCCCTTCGGTGTCCAGGGTAGCGTGTAATGAGGACAACAACCAGGGGGAACTCTGTGACAGGTAGTACAGCGAATAACCAGAGAAAAGGTAAAAGAAGGGAGAAGGCGCGTGTCGCAATTGGTTACATTAACATGCAGGGTGGCAGAAAAAAGGCAAAATGGTTAGAGATTGAGGGACAGTTAAACAAGGAACAGATAGGTGTGTATGCTGTTACAAAAACACACCTTAGAGACTTGGAAGAGCCACCACATATTGACAATTATATTTGGGAAGGTTGCAACAGGATCATATCAGAAAGGAGAGGTGGGGGTGTTGGAATGCTAATTCATAGCAGAGCAAAATGGGATAGAGTGAATCAAACGTGTTCAGAGCACCTATGGGTTTTGGGCACAGTAGGTGGAAAGAAAACGTGGCTAGGTGTAGCTTTCTTGTGGACGGGGAATAACTGCAGAGAAAAGAATCTGCAGATAGTGAAATGCATAAGCACCGATATTAAAGAATTTGGTCATGATGCCGAAATAATCCTTCTAGGGGACATGAATGCTCACATACATGACCTTGACGGATATTCAGACTCCAATGGCAAGTTATTGCTACATCTCTGCGAGCAACATAGTCTTGAAATAGTTAACGCGGGGCCTAAGTGTGAGGGACAGATCACGTGGGAAGTCGGAAACAGGCAATCGAGCATTGATTATTATCTCATGACAGAAGGAATCTATGATAAACTTACAGAGATGAGAATAGACGAGGAAGGCATTAACAGCTTGGGTAGTGATCATAAACGCATAACATTACAAATGGGGTACAAAACAGAAAATAATAACATAGAATCAAAGTTAGTCAGCTCGTATTTAAATGACAAACAAATAACAAATATAGCCGCAAGAGTCGAGGAAGAAGTAGGCAAATTACCAGGCAAAGACTGGAAGTATAGTGAGCTGCTACATGTAATCACGAAAGAAATTGAAAAGAGAAGAAAACTATTTCTTGGAAAGGAAAGAGAAAGCCTAAAAGTTGGTGGAACAAAGAAATCCGGGATGCGATCGAGAATCGACGTGAGGCATCACGGCAGACAGACAGGCAAAAAAGGAGAAGCGTCCACAGGATGAAGTCAACCAAGTATGGGAAATATATTTAGAGCAAAAATCCATTGTGCAGAAATTAGTCGAGGCAAAAATTAAAGGCGAAAGTGAACGCTGGATGACAGAGATTCGCGAAAGAAGAAGGCCGCGCCTAGGATATTTTGGAGCCACCTAAAAGCGCTCGGTAGGAAGTCTGTCACAATGCAACAACATATGGTAGATGAAGGAGGAAATCAATTGGAAATGTATGAAACGCTAGGTTACATCCGAAAGGTAACAGCCGATTCGTTTAAAAAGGTCGCCCAAGGGATACCCCCGGTGAGTAAAAGTATGCAGAAGAGTACAACCGAGGAAGATGTAGTACTTGAGAATTTCAATTGGAAGAAGGCCGAAGGAAAAATTCCTAAGCACACTACCCCGGGCTTAGATGGGGTTCCCTTCAGCCTCAGTAACGAACTAGGACATAGCACTAAAGAAGCACTGCTGAAAGCCGTAGAAAAGTGCTTACAGGAGAGGGAAATACCAGACAGTTGGCGAAAAAGTAGAATGAACTTAATCTATAAAGGCAGGGGAGAAAAGGATAACGTTCGCTCGTATAGACCGCTAACCATTACATCGGTGCTATACCGGTTGGCGATGCAGGCAGTAAAATTAAAAATAGAAACGTGGGTAGAGCAAAATGATATTTTGGGAGAACTCCAGAATGGATTCCGAATCGACAGGCGGTTAGACGATAACCTGTTTGTTCTTACACAGTGTATAGAAATATCAAAAATAGAAAACAGGCCCTTATACGTAGCTTATCTAGACATCACCGGGGCATATGACAACGTTAATCAGGAAATTTTGTGGGATATATTGAAGGAAGTGGGAAATATACCGAGGAAATACAGTTTGTGTAGAATGGGAAGGAATAAGCAGCAAGGACAGCGTTTACATTAGCAAGGGGCTGAGACAGGGATGTCCTTTGTCCCCGCTGTTATTCATGCTGTACATGGTGAGGATGGAAAAAAAGCGCTAGAAGGTAGCAACATTGGATTTAATCTGTCACACAAACAGGCAGGCGCGATGGTTGAGCGGAAGCTTCCAGGTCTATTTTATGCTGACGATATTGTCTTATTTGCGGACAGTCAAGATGATATACAGCGGCTGGCAGATATCTGCGGAAGGGAAGGTGAGGCTCTAGGACTAGGTTTTAGTGCAACAAAATGAGGATTGATGGTATTGAATGATCACGAAGACCATGCGGTCTTAATACAGGGCCAAGAAATACCGAGGGTAAGCGAGTACAAGTACCTCGGAGTGTGGGTAAATGAGGGGGGATAGATATATGGAGGTACAAGAGAAAGCATCGGTAACAAAGGGAAAGAGGAATGCTGCAATCATGAAGCACAGAGCGTTATGGGGATACAATAGGTACGAGGTGCTTCGAGGGCTATGGAAGGGTGTGATGGTTCCGGGGCTTACATTTGGGAACTCAGTGGCGTGCATGAAGTCAGAGGTGCAATCAGGAATGGATGTAAATGAAAGGACTGTGGGACGCCTCGCGTTGGGCGCTCACGGGAAGACGACAAATGAGGCTGTAAAGGGTGATATGGGATGGACAGGTTTTGAAGTGAGGGAAGCTCAGAGCAAAATTAGATTTGAAGAGAGACTGAGGAAAATGAAGGAGAGTAGATGGGAAGGGAAGGTTTTCAGGTATTTGTATAGAAAAAGCGTCGACACGCAGTGGAGAAAAAGAACTAGGAGGCTCACTAGTAAATATACGCCTAGCAGTGTGGGCGACATGGCAACAAGGAGCATTAAGCGAAAAGTCAGAGAGGCGGAGAGGACTTATTGGATGACAGCGATGGAAAAGAAGCCGGCTCTCAGTGACTACCGAAAGGGAAAAAACGAAATAAGGAGGGAGAGGTTTTATGATAATTCAAGGGGAAGCGCTTTACTGTTTGAAGCAAGGTCGGGTTGCCTTAGAACGCGTAGCTATAAAGCGAGATTCTGTAATGAAGAACAATGTACTATCGTGAGCAATATGAGCTCGAACGGGCGAACGCGTGGCGAATAGCCTCAAACCCTACATCACTTGATTCGCAGCGGCCGATGTCGGAAACAAAGTGGGAAGGGCGCCGCGCTTCTGCTAGCTGCTGACACTCCCTCCTCGAATTGTTGCTGCAAATCGGCAGCTTATAGCGTGTCCGTGGCCGCTATAGTGGTCATATGAAAGACGCACAGCCACACGCAGTGACCAGTCAGGCTATATGTAACTGCTGAGATATCAGTTGTGACGTAGCCTGCCGTGATGCACAGGCCATGCTTGTATTATATCTTGGTTGTGTTGGCTGGGCATTCTGATACACCTCTTTTATTTGTTTTGTTTTTCATGCAGTTTTTTTTTCTTTTCTGCGTTATCGTTGCTAGCGGCCGATGGCGCGCAATCAACTGCCGTTTCGCAGCAATGGTAGCGAAGCGGGAGTGCCAACAGACAGCAGAAGAGCACCCTTCCTTTCCCCTCCGGTTTCCGCAGCGCCATCCACGTATCACGCTATCTCGGTTTCGAGGCTATTTGCCACGCGCTCGCGTGTTCGAGCTCATATTGCTCACGATAGTACATGCTGTGGGGGAACTAAGGAAACGATGGAACATGTACTGATTGAATGTGGCGATATCCACCCAGATATACGTGTGGGCACGAGTCTACATGAAGCCTTGGGTTTTAGGGACCACAATAGAAAGCTGAACACGTCCTCGATAGAAATAAGTAAGAGACGGTTAGAGTATCGGTGGCAGAAAAGTAGAGATAAAGGACAAAAAATGAAGAATGGGGAAAAATAAGGTCATTCTACCTTAAGAGTCAGAGAGATGGACCGTGAATTCGTATTTTTCTTTGCTATAATAACATAGATTTAATCAATGTAGATAAGGCATTAGGCGAACATAAAAAGAAAGGTTTTTTTTCGAGCCTGGTGGCAGACATGTCACCGCCCCGTTATAAAGGGGACGCTCATAGCATCCATCCATCCATCCTCTCCTGTGCAGCGCCGCGATGAGCGCCCGGATCGCTGCCGTGAAACGAGAGCGGTGACGTTCCTCCCGCTCAAGCTAATTATCTCCCCGCTGCTTCGCATCCACACATGGTTCCCTTTAGCGGGAAATGGGGAAGTTTTTTTTGACGCTCCAGGTTCTTACGGAGAGTCGGCTTGCTTGAGGTCACTGAATGTTCGTAAAAAACAAAAAAATAATTGCTCGACAGGCTATCGTGCTTTTGAACTATAAAAAACATATGTTGAAAGAACAACTCTGGAATAATACCAGCTCCTTTTGTTGACGTTTTTTTCTCGGCTATTGGCTCTATAGAAGGAATAGAACGAGTGTCCTCAAGTGGGGACATTATGCATGAAAGGTGTAGACTAATCTGCCGCGCCAACAAATAAAAACGCGCCCGCAGAAAGCCAGCACTCAGCTGAGAGCGCTTGTATTTTCCCGCGCTTTACGTGCACAGTTGAGTCTGCTTTTGCGGCAGTTTTTGGATGTGTGTAAGTCTCGCACTTCCTAGACCGTGGGAAAGACGATACTTTTCTGAGATGTCTTCTAAGAGAGGACAGTTCATGAAAAAATTCGATGCTCTCTCGGACCGCTCATCTGACTCTGGTGACGATTCCGAGGTGGATGATTGCGAGCAGCTATTAACAGACCATGGAACTTCCAGCAGCTCAGAAGAAGGATTGATGACAGCGAGCCCGGACATGCTAACGGTGCTTGAACAAGCCCTGGTGCTTCCAGTCCTTCTACAGCACATAAGCGAAATATGCGAGACTGATCTTCAGCTTTTGAGTTTGAAATGTAACTGTTTCTTAAATATATCTATTGTTCTAGATATATTTCATGTGTACGGATACCAAGGGCTCATATCAGCTTACGGCATGTAGTCCTCATATGGGGACACATCAGAAATCTTATAAGAGGCTTTTGATTACTCGAAATAACATTTTTTGATGATCTTTGTGGCCTCTAGCAATACTTTTAGGCCAAAAATCATTTTTTTATCCTCTGGATTTAATGCATACATAAAAGGGTTAAAGCATGCAAAGCCATACACGATAGGCGACGATTCCCGTTGCAGGACAAGGCCCAAACGGCGCAAGTGTAGTTAAAGCGCACATTTGTGTATAGACTTAGTTTTGTTTTCATGCACAAGTTAATCTGTACACAATTGAGGGCTAATAAGTTACTTCAGCATTTCAAATTGCGACCCTGTCAATATCAATACGGGTAAACTACTGTGAATTCGTGCTGCAAGTTCCGTAACATGACACATACGAAAATTAATACTAATATCTCGAGTTATACGTCCGAGAACCACGATATAATTACGATAGACACCCTAGTGTAGGGCTCCGGAAATTTCGACCATCTCGTGTTCTATAACGTGCACTGGCATCGCACAGTACACGGGCCTCTACCATTTCGCGTCCATCGAAATGCGACCGCCGCGGCCGGAATCAAACCCGCGACCTTCGGGACAGCAGCCGAGCACCGAAGCAAATGATCCACCGGGGGGGCCGAAATACCAAAATTAAGGCAGCTTCGCACAAGTGCTGCCAACCCTGAAGGAAGTGCGGGGCCTGGCAGCCTTCTTTCTTTCTCTTGGGTTTTCTCTTTGTTTCCTCATCTCTTTATTTCGTTTTCTATTTTCCAGTTATTTCTGTCTTTTTGTTCTATATATTTCCATTTATGTCTGTTTTGTTTCGTATTTTATCGCTTCTTTCCCCTCTCTTTCTATATCTCGCGTGCTTCCTTTTTTTTATTGTTTATACGCGGTTTTGCCCATAAAATGCCCCGCACCTAATATCATCCTCAAGGTGCTGGAAGGACATCAGGAAGAAGACTTCCCTTTGGCGTGAGCGCGCGCTCAATACCCTGCAGCTGGCAATCTTGTATGTGGTGTTGCCACCGTTAATATCATCGTTAAGGCGGTCCGAGAACAGGAGGAAGAAGACTTCTCTTTGGCGCGACCGTGCGATCAGATGGCTATGATATATTCGATTTTTGCCTGCGTTACGCCAAGCGATGACGACAGCATACGATCACAGCATACGACAGCCCGGCCCCTAAAGTGCTCCGCACTTGATTTAGCGAGATTTCCAGTCCGGTCCGTGTAGCAATGTCAGCGCCATGTAAACTTTCTGCTGTGTGCGCTATGATAAGCAGAAAGAAAACGAGGATGTGTTCTACAAAGCATGCAACCGTTTTTACTGAGTGCGCGTCCGTTGTTGTGTACCTCATTCCATTGAGTTGGGGAAGGAAGATAATAGCCAAACCGGGCAGTGTTTCAACGACTGGGCCAAACAACACCGCCTCAATGTAAAATATGGTTCTGGCAGCCTGATGGCAGCGCATTTAAAGGTGTGTGGATGCTACCCCATGTTCACGAAAGCGAAGTTTATAGGCAGAGCAAGTGAAAAAAATGGAGAAAGAAGTAATAGATGCATATTACATAAGGCGAAGCGGCGACGCCTGCGTGAGCACAGCTACACTATCCCTTCAAGATAGAGAGATTAGTTTTCTCAGCAGCACGTTGCGGTTCCCTGGTTGTTAAGAAAAGCCGGCAGATCCCACGCACTGTGGGAATCGATGTAATGCGAAGCAGCCAGAAAGGAGCAAATCATACTTTACATAATTTGCAGGTCATGATTTCCATATTACCACTTGTCATTTATGTTCGTCATACAGTCACGTCACTCAATACCAAATTTGGTGTATATCAAGCTAACGAAGCGGCCGCGAGCACCCCATAAGCGTAGCATGCAAGTCATGTCGCACATGACAAGTAATGATTTCCATATTACCACTGGTCATTTATGTTCGTCATACAGTCATGTCACTCAATACCAAATTTCGTGTATATCAAGCTAACGAAACAGCCGCCAGCGCGCCATGAGCGTGGCATGCAAGTCATGTCGCAATGACAAGTCATGATTTCCATATTACCACTTGTGATTTATGTTCGTCATACAGTCATGTCACTCAATCCCAAATTTGGTGTATATCCAGCTATCAAAACGGCCGCGAGCGTGCCATGAGCGTGAAATGCAAGTCATGTCGCTCATGACATGTCATGATTTCCATATTGCGACTTGTCATTTATGTTCCTCATACACTGTAAACGCAAACTAGCCGAATTGGGCGTTTTAAGGGCTTAATACTACCTTCACTTGGGACCGTACTCCCTTAGGGAGTATTAAGATCGGTGTAATAAAGTCCTGCGTCCTCAATTTTACTTCCTTGAGAAATTATGGGGATAAAAGGTGGAAGAAAGGAGGTAAATTCACGATCTGACGCCATTTTGTCAAATGGAGTTCAAGGACAGAAAACTCCTATTTCACTTTCTCGGGCATATCTTCCATTTATTTTATCCGAAGCTATAGTGCCTTCAGTGCTGGCGTGCATGTATGCAACTGCGCGGGCGAAAGAAGTGTTTCTCAAAGTGCTTAATAAATTCATGAACGTGCTAATCAACGATTTCTTCGTCTCGTCGACTGATGCACATTGTTGTACGGAATGCACACTACCGCTGGGCTCGGGTTCACGATGCATTTCGACCACAGAATGACTTCGCTTATGTTGTTTTACCATCAAATCGAAGTTAAACTAAAAGTAGGAGCGTGTACACCCTCGATGTGGCCTATCGGCACCGCATGCACAGTCAGTATACCCTTTTGGATGACGAATTGGGCACAGGCGGTGTGCCTCAACGCACGGAATAAGATCCGGTGTTGAAAGAACCCGGCGAAAAAAAGAAAAAAGAGAAACGAAAGAAAAAACGCGACTCTCCTCAAGCGGCTGCTCTGAAAGGAACGAAGCGCCTTTGACCTTCGAACGGCGGCGATA
Source organism: Rhipicephalus appendiculatus (assembly GCA_030522465.1). Classification (NCBI taxonomy): domain Eukaryota; kingdom Metazoa; phylum Arthropoda; class Arachnida; order Ixodida; family Ixodidae; genus Rhipicephalus; species Rhipicephalus appendiculatus. The sequence goes on along the minus strand of JALIZH010030665.1, from coordinate 9,680 downwards.
AGAGCGGAACAACCATCGCACGCATGCGCGCGCGAGGGGAAAAAAGAAAGCAAAAAGAAAGAAACGCAAGAGAGTCATAGAGAGAGTCGCGAGAAACGCGAGAAGTTCCGAAATGACAGCGGGTGCTACCGCAGGCTGGCCCCAGCGGCGTGCGTGAGTGATAACGAAGCGAAGCCGTCATGGGATAACGTCGGTTTTGTGAAGGACGCCTTTCAACTACCCTGCTATGCGTCGATCATGTGTGCACATTTCATGCCGGCAGCCTTACTTTGTTCTCGTCGCTGGACGTGAAATGTGTGGTTTGACGACAGTGCAACATGCACTGCGTGTGCAATGGTGTGGCAATGGCCAGGTGACTCAAGCGAGCAGCAGCTGAAGGGCGCGCCGCGTTCGCGGCACATTCAGGAACACAAATGGTACGTAATACTTATGTTTCCTCTGTTTGCGCGACCTTGTCGCTTGGGCAGCAGTAGGTGCTCTTCTGCACATTCCGTCGCGTCAAAAGTGCAATGAAAAGCGAAAAAAGAAAGGTCATTAAGCTCACATAACATTATATAGGTCGGCATTTTAAGGGAGTACTCACACAAACTCACTCACCACAATTTTTTCAGCCTTTGCACTCACTCACGTTCACACTCACATCCACTCACACTTATGAGTACTCACTCACGTTCACATCACCTCCACTCACACCCATGAGTACAGATGGAATCACACTTGTCTAGAGCGCGCAGCCAGCGGCTCCAGCTGCCGTTTTCTGCTCAATTATGCAAACACCGACACCGTAATTATACCAAACATGACCATACCGCATGCTAGGCCCTTTTGCTATAATTCAAGCATGAGCGGAAGCTTGTAGCTAACGTGAGGTAGCAGCTGCGGCCAACAGCGTCCACAGCCACGCGCTCCGCTGCTCTAGACAAATGCGATTCTGTCTGTACTCACTCACGCTCACACTCACGTCCACTCACACTAATGAGTACTCACTCATACTCAACTCACCACGTTCAAATGAGTGTGAGTGAGTGAGAGTTGAGTGCACTCATGAGTGAGTGTGCCGAGCTCCATAGGTCGGCACCTTAAGGGAGTACTCACTCAAACTCACTCACCACAATTTTTTCCGCCTTCGCACTCACTCACGTTCACACTCACGTCCACTTACACTCATGAGTACTCACTCACGTTCACACTCACGACCACTCACACTCATGAGTTCTCACTCACGTTCACACTCATGTCCACTCACACGCATGAGTACTCACTCATACTCAACTCACCACGTTCAAATGAGTGTGAGTGAGTGAGTTGAGTGCACTCATGAGTGAGTGTGCCGAGCTATGCATAACAACGATGTGTGATACGTGTTTCGAATTGGCTGACCGCTTGGCGTGGCCAGCCAACTCAAGCGAGTGCGCCTTAAAACTGAATGTTTGTATGACATAATTTCCTTTGCTTGCGATAAAGCATAAATGAAGCAGTGCTTCCAGGGAGTATACACTTAAGCAACAAAAAAAAAAGACAGCTGTTAGCACGCGGTCATGTGGTAACACATGCATTAAGGCCAGATTCGTTTTCTATTTATTCTGTTCTCATGCGCAGATTATGAGCAAGTAAGAATACTTTTTGACGAAAATTTTGCATTGTGCACTTTGTCCGTCTCCAACACAAAAAAAAAGCCCCCCACCTCCCCCGAAGGGAATCGTGAGGAAATGCGAATGCATTTCGCGCGCGCTTCACTCGATTTATATATGGTGGTTCGAAGAAGGAAAAGGCGCCTAATTTCTGCAGCCCGGTCGGGAGCACGGCACAGCGCTTTTTTTTTGCTTTTTCTTGTTTTTTTTAATTTTTCTATTTATTTTTTAATTTTTTTTTTCGTATATAGCTCTGCCGAGCTCCGCCGCAGACCGCTTTTAGTTAACGCGCACGCTGCGAATTTTTATTGTTCAACAACGCACAGGAGAAATCTCCCACCGGCACCACCTTGGAGGTCAAGATTCATTGCCATATATACGGGGTGGCCAGTGAACGGTTGTGCAGCGCGAGCAGTCGGTTTTTTCAACCAAGAAACTCGCTAGCAGACGCTGCCTGTGTCGGCGTCGCGAGGCGAGAGAGGGAGAGGGGGGAGCGTAGGAGAGAGAGAGGGGGCGCGCATGCGCAGTGGGAGTGTGGACGCTGCGGGCAGAGATGCCTAGAGAAGAGAGGGGGGGGAGCGTAGGAGAGGAGAAGAGAGGTGGGACGCGCATGCGCAGTGGGGAGTGTGGACGGCGCGGGCAGGGATGCCTAGAGGAGAGAGGGGGGAGCGTAGCAGGGGAGAGAGGAGGGGAGGCGCATGCGCAGTGAGGGTGTGGTTGCCGCGGGGAGGGATGCCTAGGGGAGAGAGAGGGAGAGAGGAGGTTTTTTTATTTTTATTTTTTTTAGGGGTTTGCGCATGCGCAGTAAGGGCGGTCACGCCGTACACCACCACCACCGGATTAAGCTTCGCCATAAGATGCTTCACATCTAACACCCGCCGGCGCGCACACCTCCTCAACCTATCCTCCTCCTCCTCCTCCGCGGACAACGCCAACGCCAACGCCGGATGCCTGACATAGCCCGACTATGAAATGCATTCGCATTTAAAAAGTTAAATTGCATATCAAGGCGCATTGACATCATGAGCTTGTATACATTTAGCTAGAAAGAATAAGTCATGTTAATGACAGATTATGATGGCCATATGATGTGTAAGACATGTGCTTAATTGCAGTGTGTTTGCTGAAGCACATGCATTTTATGGTATGGTCACTTCATTTGTCACATATCAGCACTAGAGCTTGCCAAGGTTACATGTTCATATTTATGGAATTTAGGAGATGTGTCACTTGTGCAAGGCTAATTTAATCACATTCATATAAGTCAGTTGAATCTTTGGAACCTCGTTGTTGAATCACCTTGTTCCTTCCCTCTGGTTATTTTGTTTTACTTTTTGTTGTCATAGTGTTTATGATCAGCACACAGTATTCTGACTGTTGACACAATTTCTGACAAGGTAAACAGGCTGGTACTTTGTCCACGTCTTCTATTGTCGTCATTACAAGTGAACTGTTTAATTTTGCCATGAATCAATACCAAGTCGCCCAATCTTCAGTCCTAAACAGAACAACAGAACAGCTGTGGTTGATGAAGAAGCTAGTGTTCCATGTGTTGTAAGTGATAATAACTGTTGGTGCGTAACATCCCAAAGCTACCACACGATTATGAGAGGCGCCGTAGTGGAGGGCTTCGGAAAGATAGACCACCTGGGGCTCTTTAACACGCACCTAAAGCTAAGTACCTGGGCCTCAAGCAGTCACGCCTCCATTGAAATCCGTTTAACTCCAAGGTTAATCATACTAAAATTTGCACCCCCTTTACACTACAATGCTAACTTCACTGACAGCTAAAACTACTCGAATGATGGTACACAGGACAAAAGTACACTTCTGGTGCTCTTTCGCATTTCATTACACTTGTGTACTTTTTGCCCTCTGTACTTTAAGTGAAAAGTTCACAAGAAACTACTTAGCAGCATCTCACTATTGCAATTGTTTCGTGTTCTGTTTAAAAGTCTGCAATAGTATAGTCAAGTGTGAGTCTTTGCCAAGACATTCATATTTCTGGATATGAAAGCTTAATGGACTTCTTTTCTATTATTTTCAGGAAGACATTTCTGGCAAAGCTGCAAGAGTTGCTCACGCACTTGTTTGTGTACAAGACACTGTATTGTGGGAACACTCCCCTGTGCCTCACTCTACGCTAACGAGGACCTGAAGTGTAATGCAAACCACAGAAAGATATACACACTTAGTGCAAAAAAAATTACAAAAATAAAGAACCATGCACTCACAGAATGAGTATGAACGTGACTAAAAACGCCATACACGTGTTAAATTTCAGTTGCTAGTACTGCGTTGTCCTGTTCCCTTCATTTCTATTTCTATGTGTGTTGCTGTTTTGTTTTCACTGTTTAACTATGAACTCAATTCCTGACCGCTTTACAGCCTCTATAGATTCGTGGTCAAATTCTATTCAACCACACGGCATAGCAAGCCCTAGGATCCAATATGCCAAGCCACCAGCCACTACTTGCAGGAAATTTTTAATTTTAGGCATGTGATTGCCTAATTTCAAGTTGACTTTGCAGCCATGGTAGTGGCATTAACTTTCAATGCGGTAATTATGCACAAGCCATGAAGTGAGGAATTAAAGATGAAGAACTTTTTAGGTTGCTGATGACAGTGGCTGGCATGGGAATATTGTAAACATAGCTGTAGTAATTATGTATAATAGAATGCTTTGTTGGGCGCGTTGGTTCATTATGGAAAAGATTTGAGCGCAAAAGGACGGGACACAAGACAAGAAGACGACTACACGAGCGCTCACTACCAACTGGTTTTATTCAGAAGAAAACATGTGAATATAAAGCTCAGTGCGCCACACGCGCGCCTGCGCACATATCAAGTGAGATAGACGAGAAAAGCTTATCGTAGCTGCGCTCAATAAACTGCATCACTCCCCCCGCAAGCATACCGACGTTTGGCTAACACAATCTGTGCCTTTTCTTTTTTATGTAAAAGGCCTCCAAAAGCTCGCGTGCCACGGTGTCTCTGCTGCGGTGTCTCTGCTGCCACGGTGTCTCTGCCCAGTACTGAAAGTACTGGGCCGCAGCAGAGACACCGTGGCACGCGAGCTTTTGGAGGCCTTTACATAAAAAAGAAAGGCACAGATTGTGTTAGCCAAACGTCGGTATGCTTGCGGGGGAGTGAGATGCAGTTTATTGAGCGCAGTTTACGATGTTTTTTCTCGTCTATCTCACTTGATATGTGCGCAGGCGCGCGTGTGGCGCACTGAGCTTTATATTCACATGTTTTCTTCTGAATAAAACCAGTTGGTAGTGAGCGCTCGTGTAGTCGTCTTCTTGTCTTGTGTCCCGTCCTTTTTTGCGCTCAAATCTTTTCTGTATAATAGAAGTATTGGTATATTGCAGTTGTGTGATAATGGCGACAAATTCCCAAGTATATTTCTGGAAAACTGCATTCATTTTCAGATATTTGTGAGTAAGTATGTGCAGCCATATATGAATGCAATGTTATCATTTTGCTGGCATGGCTGAACGCCTTTACAAATTGTGGTAAGTGGATCTACAATCAACACCACAGGTCTATTTTGGACTTTTCTGCAGAACACAGAACTGTATGATGATGTGTGACATGTTTTGATGCCATAGGGCAAACTAATTCAAATAAAATCTACAACATGCCTCCCTGCTTGGTTGCATATTTCTTAAAAGTAATGCTAGCCTTAATGTACTAGCTTAGTTGCCTTCATGTGCAGGCTGACACCAAGTTCCTTGTAGATCCCATTCTCTGGATTGTGTTTACATACTAGCACTGTGAAGTGCACATGTCAGTGTGCATTATGATGAGATTTGCCACACTACTTTCATGTTGCTTTACTGTTGTGAATTATATATAGTGCTTGGGCTGTACTGTATACGTTCTTAGTGTTTTGTATTGGGTGTAGGTTCTGTGCAAGAAGATGGAAATATACATATGCTTACACTGACATGAGAACTGCTACTGCTTTGATTCCAATAAAACATTGCAAACACTGTTTTTCTTATCATTCTTATCACAGCTGTTTCGTTGAAGAAGACGGCAATACTACAATTTTTTTTCATTTTTGCTACATCATCTTTGCAAGAGGAGTGCCGCATACACTTGGACTTTCACAAGGACGAAGTGCATGTGCATTAACTTTTTTATTTAACGGGAGACCTGTCACCGCTAATTTGTGGTGGTTGTACTTAACATTGGGGCATGCTTACGCATTCGCTTTAATGCATTTGTGTGATGTTAAACAATGAATGTTAATTAGTAAGATTGTAGGTAGTCTCCGAGTGTGAAAGCGACTAAATACTGAATTTGAGTTAGAGAATCACTGTGTGCCCCGCGAAAGTGCGAGTTGCGAATAAGTGCTAATTGTGGATGTAGATTATCGTTCAGCTACTCTGAAGGCGCTGCTGCACCTGCGTTTGGCTCGCGAGAGCACGCGGGCAATAAATGCACGTAGTGTAGGCGCGTTACAATGTCCTTGTAACTCAGGCATCTGCATAGGCGTGCACACGGGGGGGGGAGTGCATTGACTTAATAGGGAGGGTGGGCGCAGCGACGAGCCTTCGTCCCCTCGCCCCCTTCCACCTGAAAAGGCACCCTGCGCACGCTTGTGGGCATCTGCGTGAGTAACTTTTATATGCTATGGGAGTCGTAGCGGTGAGCGCGCCGGTGGACGACGAGAACGATGGACACAGGCACGCTCGCGGCTCGCGCTAGGGGCCGCTGACAGTCAGTCGCGGCAGAGTTTTGAAATGATAAAGATGTGTTGCTCAGTGTTTCGTCCTCGTCTCTGGGGGCTTCCGTGCGGCGGAAGGCACAGACCCCATCAATGGAAACACAGGCGGTCTCGTACAGCTCAGGACACGCCCCTGCCATGGGACGCGTGCAGCTCGCGGCAGAGACGAAAATAGCTCCACATCATACACCCATGGAATGCACATATGTTCGGCCATCTGAGGATACCTTTTGTCATAGGCGTGCGCAGGGTTCCCCTTCAGGGGGCAGGGGGGGCGAAGGTTCATCGCAGCGCCCCCCCCCTATTAAGTCAATGTATGGGGCAGAATTTGCGCCCCCCTCTCTCAGGTGACTAGGGGGCGGCCGCCCCCTCTGCCCCCCCCCTCGTGCGCACGCCTATGCCTTTTGTTACGCTGGTATCCACGAATTTCGGGCGAGTGAAACAGCGTCGAAGTACTCAAGAGGGCACACGTTTACAATTTTTCTAGCGGCACGACACGACGAACCGAATAGTTCGAAGCTGAAGGTGTTGACCTTGGCCTTCGTGACGCCCCTGGGTTTATGTACTGGCCTTGCGAAAGCGCGAACACATGCCGATGCTACGAGAACAAATGTTTGAGGTGTCGCAGACAGGTTAGTAGCCGCTTTGTAGATATATACCCCGTGAAAAAGTACGCAAGCTAGTGGTGGCGCTGTGGTGTAATGGATATGATGTTTGCTTTCAGTGCGTGTGGTCGCGAGTTCGATTCCTGTGTCGTGCGTGCTTGAATACATATGTCATATTTGTGCATGAATACATCAATGTCCATTTTCTAATATGTCCTAGCGATGAATAGTTGCAAGAAATGTCTCTGAAACGCTAGTATAGTGCCTGAAATACCTTTTTTTTTCTCGCCCTCTCTCGGGCCGCGTATAAAGGGGCGTTTTAAAAGCTCTCTAAAGAATCAGAAAAACTTCCAATGATCTCCGTTCAAGCCCCCGAAATGAGTTAAAAAAAACACCAAAGTTACCTCCTAAATTCCCTCTTTTGACTCCGTTTACTTTGTAAACAAACCTTGTTAAGCCTTGTGCACCGCAAATCGACTGTGTATCTCGAAAACGGAGCTGTTTTATCGGCAGTATACGCTTAGCGAAGCCTCATTACTCAAATCTAAATCAAATACCAGCATTATATGGGGGATGAATGAGTTTAATAATGCAGGCCGACGGCTAGAAAGATTCGAAGTGGACGGCTGTCGCTTCAACAGGCACCGCCATCTTGCCTTGCGTACCCCCCTAAAAAACCTCCTTTGGTAGGGGGGTTTTGCGTAGCACCTTTAGGATGCAAGTTAAGAGCCGGGCCCAAAACTCCCAAAAAAGGCTCAAACCCGTTTGCTGTGTAGAGTCATATCACTCAATACCAAATTTGGTGTATCTCAAGCTAACGAAACGGCCGCGAGCACGCCATGAGCATGGCATGCAAGTGATGTCGCACATGACATGTCATCATTTCCACATTTCTACTTGTCATTTGTGTTCGTCATACAGTCACGTAACTCAGTCCCAAATTTGGTGTATATCAAGCTAACAAAACGGCCGCGAGCGCGCCATGAGCGTGGAATGCAAGTCATGTCGCTCATGATATATCATGATTTCCATATTGCGACTTATCATTTATGTTCGTCATACGGTCATGTCATTCAATCCCAAATTTGGTGAATATCAAGCTAACGAAACGGCCGCGAGCACGCCATGAGCGTGGCATGCAAGTCATGTCGCACATGACATCTCGTGATTTCCATATTACTGCCTGTCATTTATGGTCGCTATACAGTCACGTCACTCAGTCCCAAATTGGCTGTGTATCAATCTAACGAAACGCCGCGTGCGCGCCATGAGCGTGGCATGCAAGTCATGTCGCACATGGTAAGTCATGATTTCCAGATTACGACTTGTCATTTATGTTCGTCATACAGTCACGTCATTCAATACCAAGTTTGGTGTATATCAAGCTAACGAAACGGCCGCGAGCGCGCCATGAGTGTGGCATGTAAATCAAATCATGTTGTTCATGACATGCACGTCATTATTTGCATATCACCACCTGTCAGTTATAATCGTCATACAGTCACGTCACTCAATCCCAAATTTGGTGTATATCAAGCTAACGATACGGCCGCGAACGCGCCATGAGCGTGGCATGTAAATCATACTTTTCATGACAAGTTAGTCATGATTTTCATGATATGACCAGCCATTTATGTTCGTCATACAGTCATGTTATGCCATACCAAATTTGGTATAAATCCCATTATCGATACGGCCAGGAGAGCACAAAGTCGTAGGCGGCTAGATAGATAGCTAGATAGATAGATAGATAGATACGCTCAAAGTGACCGAGGTTCGCTAAGAAATGCTTCGCATTTAAAAATATGATGCGTGCGCACTCATCATGTGGTTTTGGCTTGCGCTATAAAATGCTCTTTCCGCTGTGGAATAAAATTAGTTGGGGTTTCGGTGCCCGTCCTGTTCTTTTGTGTTATGTGTCCTCGCTCGATTTGCGCCAAAAGTATCCTTAGTTATGAACGTTTTATGGCGCACGCATATCCTGGGCACGAAACAATAGCCTCGCCAATAAGAGATGACGAGACACTTAGCTCTCTGAAGACGTGGAACTCTCAAAACGAGTTAATAATACACATGGAGCGCAAGACGAACAAAGGACGAGAAAAGGAACCACATAGACAAGCGCTGACCTCCAACTGAGGTTTAATGAAAACGTACACATGCAATATGTCTCCAAAACACATCACGTGAGTGCCACGAATATCGCGTAGTAACTTCGCCGCATATTAACTTCATGTAATTTCTTTTCCAGTCCTTTGTTCGTCTTGCGCTGTGTATTATTGATTGATCACCAACTAGCCCAAACCCAAGCCTTGTATCAAAACGAGCCCAAAACATTCAAGCCCGACTCGTACTCATCTGAATAATTTACGCCTAAAGTACGACACCCGCCGTGACAAGCACTGAGTGCCGTTGCTTTCTGAGAAATTACATATAAAAATATCGCGTGATGCAGCTGCCAGATATAGACCGACTTTAAATTATTCCACGTGCTTCGTTTTCGAACGCACCACTAACCCTTGAACTAGCCGTCGAATAAGCCACTGAAGTGGCGCCGCACATAATGACAGTTGCGAGTACGATGGTGACATACATACCTCGTCGATAACATGCAGACGAGAAATGAAACAGCATAATGAAACAGCAACTATCATTCCGGGGTCTCTGAAAGGACCCCTGTCATTTTTCTTTCTTCGTCTGGCCTAA
>JALIZH010030663.1:0-14268 GCA_030522465.1 Rhipicephalus appendiculatus | reverse complement strand
GTGATGACGTTACCCTACACTCCTAAGCCGAAAAGGACCAAAAAGGGGGTATGACATTGGTCCTTCAGGGGACTAACCGGGCTGCCACAGATTTTGAACCATTTTTGGACCAACTGTGGGAGTAACTACAGCGGTTCAACTGTTACCCCCTAGCATTTACTCCACTTGGTTTAAATGTTGGTCCTCGTAGAATGCTCCAGGGGGACTAACAGTTGAACCGTCTGGACGAATCGAAAAAAAAAAAAATGGCGCCCTTGCACTAGTCGGTATAGTTCATGGTAATTCCAACTTAATCAGCATTGGAGACCGTAGTTATTGGGACAAGCGCACAAACATATATATATATATATACACATACACAATGACATCCCAAAGTGAAACACCGCAAACCCCGACCGGCCGCGCTACACAGCCGAAAACCAGCCATCGGATATATATAGGCACAGTGTTTTGACCTCCCATGTAGTGCCGGTGGGGAGACTTCTGTTCGGCGTAATAAAACAATAAACATTGACAGCGCAGTACGTCTAAACTTACGTGGCTTATTCGTAGCACCGAAGCACAGCGATCTTTTAATCTGAATCCGCGTAATCTCGAACGCCCCTTCAGTCAGTAAATTCGAATTATCAGCTGGCACTCGATCGTGTCGGCAGAACCAGCGTTAGCAGTGCTGGTACACAACTCCACACACACAAACATAGCAGCGGCGCTTATGCAGGAATGCCGGCGAAGCAGTGAGGCGCCCGTCGATGCCGCTCTCGGCTACTTGCCGATAACGTCACTAGGCTTACGAGGAGCACGGCTGTACTTAAGACCCCCCGGCGATCACAACATGCGTTTCCTGAGCAATTTTCGTCGTCGTTATTTTAGACACGAAGGAAAAATAGGTGGGTGTTCACTGTCCGCGGCGTATTACGCAGTGATGTATATATATATACATGCATAACTACAACGACGAGACCGCTCGCAAGCACGGTTGTTTACTGTGCACACCGCCGGCCGCACGATGATTTGTATCGGCACTCGCCTTCATGTTAAATGTTTGACGATGATTGTCGCATGGAGAGAAAGGCAGAGTTTGAACTGTACTTTAATCCAGAAGACATTATTTTCCGCGAAACAAATTCTGTGCGATGTTTCTTCCACCTGTGCCGCAACGCACTCACACCGGCCGCCGGCCCGGCCAGCCGGCTCGGTGCCGATGACGTGCGAAGCCTACTTCGTATATCGCTTCCAAGTTGTGGCAAGTCACTCGGCGGGAACACGACCGCTGACGAACAGCTTACTTTTCTTAGCGCTGTCGGTGTTCTTCGTAGTTCTTCCTAATTCGACACATTGAAACGTATTATCCGCGGTGTCCGGGCTCGGAGGCTTGCACTTGTTTGGGCCCGGCAGTGCCGGCAGCTCGATAGGGAAGAAACGTGTCGGAACTCATCCGCTCGCTGTGTGCGCCGGCGCGAGTTGAACTTGCCTCTTATAAAAGCTTCGATTCGTTGAATAGTGCTTCGGGCGCGAGTTGAACTTGCCTTTTATAAAAGCTTCGATTCGTTGAATAGTGCTTCGCTTTCACTCTGGCGTACAACCGATATAACTCGTCTTCGTGCTGGCCGACAGGGCCGAGCAGTGCAGCGCGGCAGCAGGCGATCGGCGCGCAGTTACTCTCCCCGTTGGTCCCTTCATTGCCGGGCGTTTGCGCACGACACGCACTGTCACGCATTTACTCCCTGTTGGACCAACCGTTTATCCGTTGGTTTAACGACTGCAGTTAGTCCAAATTTGCCGGATTTCGGCTTAGAGTGTATGACCTCACCATGGCTTCACAGGTCGCCAATGTTCCTGGCCATACCGACGTCACTATGACGCCCCATATTCTGACGTCGCATGATGCTGTCATTGCATTACATCGTCGCTTGGCGGCGGGCCAATCAAAACGTGGCATTAACCTTTGAATCGTTTTTGGCAAACGCATAAGGAACCACGCTACTTTTCGCGAAGAATTTAGACAAGCTTTCCCTCATTGGGGAAAAGTTCTTTCTTATATTTTACAGAACGGTATAAAACATTTATTCTGCGTCTGTGAAACCGTTTCAGCGGGAATATATAGTCATTGATTCCCGTTGACTTAAAAACGGTAGCGCAGCTTATAACTGCTGCGAAATGTAGGCTTCAGAATGGCCCCTCAGCCTAGCTCAGTTGTAGACAAAGTAACCATATTTAAATCTATTCTGACCGCATTTCACTGATTACGGACTGTGTGTCAAAAATCTATGAAGGATCGGCAGCCTCTATATAAGCGAGGCGGCATTCCGAAAGGTCCCGAATCGGTAGTTATCAGGACGCAATTCGCCGACTCTCAGCGGGACATCTCGGTTGGCGGTGAATCAGTGCGGGCTTGGTCGGAACGCGCCTGCCCTGGCGAGCGGCGATCGACCCGGTGTGGCCGAAGGGTCGCCCGAAAGGTGCGGCACAATATGCCAGCCATCGCCTACCGCCTCCACCGCCCAACGCCTCTTCCGCCCGCACCTCTTCGTAATTGATGCGAGCCGGTGGCCTTGAGCTTCCTTCTCAACTATGCTGCGTTCATTCCCTTACGTTCCCGGAGTTTTCCAGGAAAGTAACTAGATCGATCTTCGCCTCGTTACTTTTGTAACTGTGACGACTGTGACATCGCTAGACGTCACATGAAAGCTGTGACGAAGTTTCACAGGCATTCATACGCACGTAACAATGTTCCCTACAAACGTAACTAGAAGAAATAACCATAGCAATTCAAATCATTTTGTGCAAAAGTAACGAGAAGAAGCGTCCTCTGGTTACTTTTGTAACTACGACGATGCTGTCCCAGAGGTCACGTGAAGGCTCGCACCGATTTGGCAGAGTTTCCTGCCGAAGTAACGGAGCTTGATACCGAAGTGACTTGATGAAATTACTCTCGTAACTAGTTACTGTTGTAGCTGTGTCGTGTAAGACGTCACTGACGCAGCTTTTCAACGTGCCAGTACGCAGGTATGGCGGCCCCGATGACGTCGATGCACTACACTAGGGGTCGGCAGCCTTTTGAGACGGAGGACCGAGTCGCATGACGCCGACATGGCGGAGGCCGCATGGTAAATAAAGGGTGAGTGGGGAGCTTTGCAGGCAAAAAGGAAAAGTCGGTTAATTCAAAGTAATGATGTACAATACTGGAATAGAAATCACGTTTAATTTCAGCGCGTGTCGCAAGGTTGCAATTTTTCAATATAAGCTAGAAAGAAAAAAAAATTCTTCGAATACGACTTTTGGTGCTGGACATTCTTAGCCATCTCGCGAAGATGTCTACGTCAAGGTTGCTCACCGACAGGCGCAGAAAATCGTGGATAATAGCAATAACATCTGGGGTTTTACATCCCAAAACCACGATGTGATTATGAAAGACGCCGCAGTGCAGTCGACCATCTGGTGTTCTTCAACGTGCATTGACATTGCGAGTCCGAAGATGTTTATCGATTAGCTAGAGGGGGAGGAGGGTTATGACCTTGTGCCGGGGGCAGTGTAATACTGCCCTACGGGCCGCAGGTTGCTGAACCCTGCACTACACTATTTGATCAGGTCTCGGGTAAAGTGTTAGCTATAACCGAGAAACTAGACGAGAAATATCGACTTTCCTGGCTATGTTCACACTGTAACTGAAGCATAACAATTTCGTTCACCTATGCTCTCCCTGCTTTCAATGCCTGCAACTTCCAATAGCTGGGAATTCGTGCCTAACATGGAATTGGGTGCGTCGATCTTAAACAAAACGTTAACATAGAGAGTCTGCTATACTGATCAGTTTCATGCGGAGAAGCCAACACCGCTAAATATTCAGCAGTTCATATAATATGGTCGTCGTAGATTTGGTACGCGACTTTAATTCGGCGTAATTTAAGCTCTATCGCCGCCAGCGGCGAGGTGCGATGGCACTCAAGCACGGCGCGATGTTAGTAGTGCATATTTCTGTGGGGAAAATTGCTTTATATTTTTTTGTATATGACAGATAGTGCGTCTGCGTTGTTCAATGCTGTTCGCTCCACCTCTAAAGCATGCGCCGACAAGAATGCGGACATATCGAAGATGCCGATAAAGGTGCCCATTCGCTTTTACTTTCATCGGGCACCAGAGCGGATTATCTTTATCCGCTCGCTCTCGTAGTTCTAAAGTCAATGTAAACTTCGGCTGCATCCCCATACCACGGCCCGCCGGTTAATAACGCCCTCCACTTTCACTGTTGAACTTGCTCAGCTTATCGTGCGGCACCTCTAAGAGCGACGTTATGCGTGAAGGCATTCAATGCTGGATTCGATAGACGAACGCAAACAGACCTCCAAGCCTCGTCCACCGCTGCGCGTGCCATAGTCCTCACGCGAGTTCGCCTCAGCATCTGAGATTTACGCCTTATTTGCTGTACGTACGCGAGCGAGGGTACGCCGCAGTCGCCATAAATAAGACTTGTTATCGTGCGCGTCGAGACGGCGTCGGCGGCGGGCGTGTCGCGTCGGTTTAAATCCAGTCGCTATCATACTTAAGTGGCAGAACGTGCTGGGACGGCGTGAATCCCTCTATACTGGCCGCAAGCCGTAACCCTTCGATCAGTGTAATGTGTGCGATTGACTCGCTGACTTTTCGTACGTCAGGCTATTATTATTATTATTTTAAGGTCGACGCCTTTGATCCCTTATCAAACATCAAATGTGACCGTCGGTGTCGGTGTCAACACGGGTGATCACCATGCGATCACCATGTGATCACCACCATGTGATCATGACCATGTGATGGGTTGTCGTCACATGGTGATGACACCATGTGATGGCACCACATCATGGCACCACTGGTCGCCAAAAACTTGTAACGTCATCCCGTGGCGTCGTAGTGAGGACGACATCACTATGACGCCACGTGATGATGATATCACATGACATCGTCCCTTGGTCAATGGTGGGCCATTCCCGGAGGCAATGCGAAAACACGTTATGTGCGGAAAGCTTCAGAGGCGGGATGAGGTGGGGGGGGGGGGGGGGGGGGCAGGGGTTTGACGCAAGGCCCGTAGGTCTTGCGTTGAACTGACGGTGGTGTCTATAGGCTTGTGCTTCGCACACTATGTGAAATTATGCGGCCATAACTTGTTACGCCGTGATTCTCCGTTCTGAAATTAGTTCAACAAGCTGCCAGTACACGAGTGCACTTAACAGGGCTGGTTGTTACATCATTATGACAGGAGGAATCAGCGTCAGGGGATGGACGGTAATGAGACAGGCGAGGCTTCATTGTGCGTCGTTATGTAACCCTCAAATCTCTAGCGCTGGTTTTTCCTGCCCCAGCAAACTGCCCCTCCGTGTTAGTCCGTAAAACGCCTGCGAATATGCATAAATGATGTTGCCCTCCCGATATATTTACAGGAATGGTATACAGCATCTTGACAACTGTGCTCTCCTTTTGTTTGAAACTTACAGCTTTCTCCTTTATTCAAACGGTGTGGTGGGAGAGCACTACGCCCGTACAATTGCTTCCGGAGTGGGTTGAAAGAAAATTTCTTACCCGAATAATGCTTCTGAGAGCAGCTGGCAGCCAATTTCAACGTTGGGCGACTAGTGAATGGCTAACCATAAAGAACTCTTCCAAGCGAAGAACTTCGTGTTGCCCAATTCCGGCTCTGGACTTCCGAATTCTATCTTACTTCGTTTTGACGTATATTGCTTCTATTTCGAAGCCTTTCGCGTCATTGACCTCTGTCTGGGTGTCTTTAAGTCGAATATTCACAACTCCCGAGGTGTCTAAACGAGTGACGAAGAAACGTTGCACTTAGCAAAGCGCCCAAGTCTCGAGTGAGTACAGTACGCACTTTCAAAAAGAAGGTCGCCCTGACAGACACCCATACTAAACCGTGAACGAGCCAGTGTTGACAGACTTAAAGAGGTCCAGTGTCCACAGGAAGCTGTCCCACTGGCGTGTTGATACAGGCCCGACGCGAGGAAGGCATAGCTCATCCGTGCAGGCGAGCGAACCTCACGGAAACGGGTGGCGGCAGGTCAAGGATTGCCGATCGTTGTTTGAGAACGGATTCCGGAATGTCTCAGAACTAGGTTTGGTTGACGCGTGCGGACTGCGACGAACAGCCGTTCACACTTAATGACCGATGCCTGAACGAACAAACGGTCTGCTGAGTTATACAAACGAGGATGGGAACCGGCGACCAGCCACACACACTTTCTGAACATCTTCACGTGATGTTGGGAATTAGGTACACGCGAGCAACAACGTGTACAACAAGAAGCAAGTATACATATTTTTTAGAACAAACTCTAATGGAAAATCATTAAGAAGTGATATTTACCCTGGCCGCCAGTGTTTTTCATCTTCAAACTAGCACAGCAGGCCTTATTTGAACGACTTTGGGCTACAAAACTATTTGTAGATCGAAGACTGACAACTCTTGTTCGACACGTTCACAATGTCCGCAATACAAGTGAACAATACAACTGTTTGGTCAGCCGAGTTCCACTTCTGTATGCATGTTGACGAGATTGAAGTTGGGAAATGTGCCTGCAGCAGTGGTTCTACCCAATTCCTGTGGCACGCGCTCATTCGCGTGATTATGCCACCGACGGCGCCTAAATCCTGTTTCACATGCGAGCGACTGAGCGGCGGCGGTCGCGGAGATGAGCGGCAGCAGGACGGGCGGACGCGCGTTCGTTTCACATGCGCCGCTTTTGCGCGATGCCCGCCGCTCTCATGCCCACCGTTCTGGAAATGGACGGATGTCATCTGCTACCACGTCTGCTACCGAGTCGCAGCGAGTTCCTCCCGGCGCGCGCGTCCGCTCCTCGACTCCGCCCCTGCCGTCACGTGCTCCTCACGTCACTGCTCCCCCATTGGTCAGACGCTCTGCCGCAAGCGAATTTTTTCAACTCTGGCGATGTAGATCGCAGCGTCTAGTAGACGCTCTAGAAACCTGTTTTGGGCTCGTGCGACGGCTGCCGCTCCCCTCTTGGGGCAAAATCGCTCGCATGTGAAACAGGCTTAAGAACTGTGCTCTAAAAACGTCAATTCACAGTCCAGTTCTCTGCTCCCTACGGCAGAATGTCCTTATCTTCCCCAGTACTTAATTTTGTCCTTTCTCTCCAGTTTTCTGCTAACGATACTCTAACCGTCCCTTACTTATTTCTATCGCGGGCGTGTTCAGATTTCCCTTGTTGTCCCTTAAACCCAAGGCTTCACGCAGGCTTGTGCACAAACGTACACCTGTGTGGATATCTCCACATTAAATCAGAACATGATCCATCGTATCCTTATCTTCCTTACAGCATGTGCATTGTTCTTCTTCTTTACTGAATCTCGCTTTATAAGTATGCGTTCTAAGGCAAACCGATCTCGCTGCAAACAGTAAAGCGCTTCCCCTTGAATTATCAAGAAAGGCCTCCCTCCTTATTTAGTTTTTACCCTTGCGGTAGTTACTCAGAGCCGGCTTTTCTTTCTTTTTTTTTTTTCATCGCTGCCGTTTAGTAGTTCCTCTCTGCCTCTATGACTTTTTGCTTAACGCTCTTTCCGATGATGGGATGGTTGCACCCTCTCTCGGCCTAGCGGTGAATCTCGGCTGCTGTTTTCGCTCGTGACCACGGATGGACGCCGTTCGCATTCAGTCTATAAGTGCATTGCTCTTAAATGTATGTGGACAAGCAAAAAAAAAAAAAAACACAAATCGCATGGCTAGCACCTGAGTGGTGCATGAAAGACGAAGACGCGAAGCAGCTTGACTCCATGTATACATTCCAACAGGGCTTGTTAGATATGTCGCGCTTTCTCGAAGTACGTTTAATCCCCACAACTCTTGTGAAAGCCGCGACTTGTCGGCAAGCCAAAACAACGTAAGCCGGATGGTTCTCACGCTGTACATGTTCAGCCTAGGAAGCGGTGCTGCCCATAGACGCCCTAAAAGCGATTGGTGGCGTTCGAACTCCTGCTCTCGGAAAATTGAGCTTGCACGCAGATTGGCTTCACATCACGCGATTCAATAGTAAAACATAAAAAAAATGCATTTTTCCTATTCCAAACGCGCCGAATGAGATGGAAGCGTAGAAACAACGCTTTGAAGGAACTAATCGTGCATTTCACGGTCATAATGCATTACTTCTCTTTAGCAAGAGCACTGTGAGAGGACAGTGGCAGATATAAAAGGCGTGTTTT
The DNA here is from genome assembly GCA_030522465.1 of Rhipicephalus appendiculatus. Lineage (NCBI taxonomy): Eukaryota > Metazoa > Arthropoda > Arachnida > Ixodida > Ixodidae > Rhipicephalus > Rhipicephalus appendiculatus. The sequence goes on along the minus strand of JALIZH010030663.1, from coordinate 6,069 downwards.
TAAAGTGCGCAGGGTATGTGACCGTGGCGCAGTGGATAGCGTGCCCGGCAACTCTTGTCGCGGACCTAGAGGTCGGAGGTTCGACTCCCGTTGACGGATCATCTTTTCTTTGCCTTCTGATCATGTGTATTTTGTCGACGTCATTTCCGTGACGGAAATACGTCAGTCAAATCTTGGTGGACCCCGGCATAAAACACTCTCGTGTTAAAAAAAACGTGCCTGGTATTAAGGCGAAAGCCTATAATGTCTCATACTCGCGTCCGTCCGTCCGTGCATGCCCTGAAACGGTGTCAGCTGCGGCCTCTCCCCCTTACACTCTCTCATCAATCACGTTATTGCTGAGAGAGTGTAAAAAAACACAAAGAAAGAAAAAAAATACAACAAAAAAAAAGACAGCATAGTCAGTCGAACGGCCACAGGCTTTCGCAGAACACACTTTGGAATTTACAAAGTGTCTTTAAATTCTTTTGAATAAAAATTGAAGGACACTTTGTACATTCTAAAGTGTGTTCGGCGAAAGCGTGTGGCCGTTCCACTGACTATGCCATGTCTTTTTCTTTTACACTCTCAGTGGGATGACACACAAAGCGAATGTGTGCGTGCTTTTTTAATTATTTACCGCGAGTCGCAGCGAGACGCCAGACTAATCTTCCTCCGTTCACATGCGTTAGTATTTTCTCGCGCTTTGTGCATCGTGCAAACGCCATAGCGTTCCAGCGCTTAAATTGACGGGCCCTTTGTAAATTCGAAAGTGTATTCCGTGAACGCCTCTATCCATTGAGACGGCGTCGGTCAGAATGATTGCAAACGCTGGGCACAGCGAAGCTACGCAAGCAAAGAGCGAGCGCTGTAGAGTCCGACGCGACCGGCGTCCGTTTGCGCATCCCGGCGGCCACCTGGCTCCGTGCCAGAGCTCGGATGAACGGGACGGACGGACATGGACAGACATACATACAGACAGACAGACAGACAGACAGACAGACAGACAGACAGACAGACAGACAGACGGACGGATGGACGGACGGACACCGGACGGACGGACAGACGGACGGACGGACACCGGACGGACGAACACCGGACGGACGGACAGACAGACGGACGGACAGACAGACGGACGGACGGACGGACACCGGACGGACGTGAGCATGAGACATTAAAGGCTTTCGCCTTAAAAGTTTGGTCCTCCATCACGAAAGCCGGCGGCTTCGACGGGCTCCAATATGGCGGCCGGAGCATGAGTGATTCCACACAAATCTTCAGCGAATTGAGCCTATCCTCTACCGGACGAGCGCTTGTGGAGACAGCACTGAAAAGCTGTGCGAATATATTCCATCGTGCGAACCCTCAGTACTTGCGCTGGGCAGGTCCCCAAATTCACCTCTCCGTTTAAGAAATCTTAGCGGCAACTAAGCCTTGAAGATTAGATGGTACTATTCTTTGGAACAGAATCAAATCCTTTAAGCTACAGCTTCGAGGAAACAAATATTTGAGGAAAGCAACAATACAAAACGCAGTTAAGTCCAAGGCTTCGTCTCTGCTTTTTCGATAAGAATTGCTGCAGATCCACGAAGTGAACGCTGATGATGGAGAGAAGCTCCATTGACGAAATGATGGACGGACGGACGGATGGACGGACGGACGGCCAGATGCACGGACGGACAGATGCAGATATGGACGGGCGGACCGACAGATGCACAGGCGGTCGCACAGACAGATGGACGGACGGACGGATGGACAGTGTACGGTCGATCTTAAACCTATATGCTCGCTATGAACGCTCTATGTACGGTATATGTAACAGCTGTGTTTCGGTCCGACGGGAAGCTACGACAACGACGGCGTCAACGGACTCGTGCAAGCCTAAGGAGCTTCGCTCCTCAAAAATTCTCCCTCCACGAGAGTGTGCTAGAGCTCTCGAGTGGCATGACCGCACCTCGCCGCCTGGTGCTTTCCGCGTCAACCGTTGCGGCGACGCTGCACTCGCTCACAAGGCGCAGCTCGCACCGCGCAAGGACTGCAAGGTGTGTCGGCACCACAGGGCTAACCCGGCGCTACTACTGCGATAGCAATAATATGGACACTTTCAACTGATTTTTGCCGTCGCCGTCATGCCTCAGATATATATATATATATATATATATATATATATATATATATATATATATATATATATATATATATATATATATATATATCGTAATGAAGAGGAAGAACATCGGCGCCAGGACAGCAGCATCGAGGGTGCAGCAGAGGCTCGTGCCAGCGAACTGTGCTCGGAACTGTGCGCTACCAGCCAGGAGCTCTAGTTCAATAAATCATCTTTATATTTGGTGGAGCCGTGCTGGGTAACGTTCCCCTGTACCATCCTGGAACTCCGCTCTCGGACTCTACCATCTACCATGCCGGACGCGGACCAGCAGACGCTTCCTTCACCGCCCGTCACCTGCGCTGGCAGTGTTCTCCTTCGAGAGCCTCCAATCATCAGCGGAACCGATGACAACGACGTTGAAGATTGGCTGTCTATTTACGAACGGGTGAGCGCTCTAAACAAGTGGAACGACGCGGAGAAGTTAACGCGCGTATCGTTCTACCTCGCGGGTGTTGCCAGTCTATGGTTCAGGAACCATGAGGGAGACGTCCGAACGTGGTCGCTCTTCAAGACGGCAATCACGGCAGTATTCGATCGACCCGCCGTCAGAAAACTCCGAGCCGAGCAGCGTTTGCACGCGCGTGCACAGGACACGGGTGAAACATTCACCAGTTATATTGAAGACGTTGTCGATCTGTGCAGACGCGTCAACGCTGCCATGACGGAAACGGAAAAAATAAAGCACATCATGAAAGGGATTGATGATGATGCTTTCCAGATGTTACTGGCGAAAAACCCGACAACAGTTGCTGACGTTATTAGCTTGTGCCAAAGCTATGATGAATTACGCAAGCAGCGAGCTCTGACAAGGCGACCTACAACACCTAATGTGGCGTCACTCTCTAGCCTGACCATCGGCCCCGAACAAGTGTCGCTTATAATGGAAATAAAGGCCTTTGTCCGCGAAGAAGTCGCCAGGCAGCTCTCCCTGGTTCCCTTCACCCATGAGACTACCACGACTTTGCCGTCTTCCATCCGTGACGTTATCCAAGGCGAGGTCGCTGAGGTGCTACCAGCTGCCCGCGAGCACAATCTTGTGGCTGCCCCACTTTCATATGCTGCGGTAGCTTCCATGCCCGCCCGCAAAGGGCCAGTACCACCTATCCAGCGTCCTGTGAGCCATCCTCCTCCTCCTGTTTCCTGGTCCAGTCCTCCTCCTCCTCCTGTTTCCTGGTCCAGTCCTCCTCCTCCTCCTGTTTCGTGGTCCAGCACCGCTACCGTCAACCCGTGGCGCACGCTCGACAATCGTCCTATATGCTTCGCATGTAGGTACCCCGGACACGTCGCCAGGCATTGCCGCCGCCGGGTTCAAGCCTTCGATGACAACCCGCGAGCGCCTTACTTTCCACTCGACTCCAACGCGCACTACGCTCCCTCCGCCGCACCCGAAGCTCGCAACCAAGCTGATCGCCGCCCCCTATTCGAACATCTCCGCTCGCCTTCCCCGCGTCGCCGATCGCTTTCACCGATGCGTCGACGGCCTACACCTACCGATGAGGGAAACTAGACGACGCAGTTCCCGAGGCAAGAACTGCGCAACTTTCGGTTTGCCCAAGTCCTCGTTCTTCACCTACCAATGTCATTGATGTATTAGTCGAAGATGTCGCTACAGTCGCTCTTGTCGATACCGGTGCTGCTGTTTCCGTAATCGATGCCGCATTTTGTCGCTCACTTCGTAAAGTCACGACATCTCTTTTCGGATTGTCGCTTCGTACAGCAAGTGGTCAGCCCATTCAACCGACCGCAGCGTGTACAGCACGTGTGACCATTCAAAACATTGTGTACACGATAGAGTTCATTGTGCTCTCATCGTGCTCCAACACCGTTATCTTAGGATGGGACTTTCTCTCGCGCCACAACGCCATAATTGACTGTGCTCGAGCTGAGGTTGAATTCTCTTCCCTCGCCGACTTAGGCTCCGTCGACACTCAATCTTCCGCTAAGCTTGTCGTGAAGGAAGACACCTATATCGCACCATGCTCTTCGGCATTTGTGCAAGTCTCGTGCAGCGCCATATCCGACGGGACGGTCTTCTTCGTGCCATCTCAAAATTTTGTTACCCGACGAGCCCTTCCGTTGCCTTTTGCTGCTCTTGATTTAGCCGCAGGTTTCAGCACAATGCCGATTTACAACCATCTTTCGTCACCGCTATCCTTGCTTCGTCGCGAGTGCCTTGGTCACGTCGAGATGGTCGACTCTGCACGAATTGTGTCCGTCCCCGACGAGGTATCTTCTACAGCCGTATATGAACTGGGTGTCCTCTCCGTGCCTGATCCAGCTTCTACAGATGTATTCAGCCCATACATCGCCGAAGATTTGACACCTTCGCAACGATCAGAGCTCCTTACCATGCTTCAGCATTTCCGCCCTTCTTTCGACGTTGCACAAACATCACTAGGGTGTGCATCAACAGTTGAACACCACATCGACACTGGCTCTCACTCACCGCTGCGGCAACGGCCATATCGCGTGTCCTCTACAGAACGTCGGGTCATCGCAGACCAGGTCGACGACATGCTCCGCCGAGGCGTCATTCGCCCTTCACAGAGCCCATGGGCTTCTCCGGTGGTACTTGTCACAAAGAAAGACGGTTCTATCCGCTTCTGTGTCGATTTTCGGAGATTGAACAAGATCACGCTGAAGGATGTCTATCCCCTGCCGCGCATTGACGATGCTCTTGATTGTTTACAGGGTGCCGAGTTCCTTTCTTCATTAGACTTGTGGTCCGGCTACTGGCAGGTGCCAATGGCCGAGGCCGATCGCCCGAAAACCGCTTTTGTAACCCCGGACGGCTTGTATGAATTTACTCATGCCTTTCGGACTGTGCAACGCGCCTGCTACGTTCGAAAGAATGATGGACAATGTTCTGCGTGGCCTTAAATGGAAGATCTGCCTGTGTTATCTTGATGACATCGTGGTGTTCGCCCCTGATTTTCCAACACACTTGCGCTGACTTCAGCATGTGCTTACTTGCTTGACTAACGCCGGTTTACAATTAAATCTCAAGAAATGCCGATTTGCCGTACGTCAGCTCATAATTCTAAGACACGTTGTGTCCAAGGACGGCATTTTCCCGGATCCTGACAAACTTCGTGCTGTAACTGCGTTTCCTAAGCCAACTACCATCAAAGAACTTCGCAGTTTCATTGGCCTGTGTTCGTATTTCCGGCGATTTGTTCGAAACTTTGCGGCCATTATATCACCTCTCACGCAACTCCTTGGTGGCAATAAAGATATTTCATCGTGGTCCCCCCGCCTGCGATAGTGTCCCTGTAATGCTACCGCAGGTAGCAGAGTTGCGCATAACTTTTCCTTGCGCCGCTCGCGCCGCTATTCGGCGAGCGCCGTCACGTGGTGGAAGATGACGTCGAATGTTCAATTTCGCCGCGGCGAAGCCAACTTTACGGACACGACGGCGCGGCTCTCACACCGACTTGTTTCCGTCAGTATCATCGTCATTGTTTTTTCGAACAGAGAAGCAGCCGTGAATGGTGGCTAATGACGAATGTTACTTTGTCAGTGGTCACTAGCGTAACCGTTCGCGCCATGGTGTTTTAGCGACGGTTACCGAGCAGCTTGCTTAGGCGGCCAAAATACACCCACCTGATTGTCGACCATACGTGCGCGAAGTTTCTTTAAAATGCCCATAAAAGCAAATAGTTCCGGCCTTCTGGAGAGGCTAGAAAACGTCGTGAGCATGCTGAAAATAATCGCACCATTTTCGTTGCAAGGTACCACGCGGTAGCAAGCGAACTTTTGAGCTGTTCGATCGTAGCATGCATGAGAAAACTGTGGTGGTGGGATCGGCCTCCGCTGTTGTATTCGCTGTGCACGCGACTCAGACGCACTTTTGTCAGAACCTAGCCATATACAGCTTCCTACCTTCTGTTCACATAGGGCACCTTTGAATCAATTTAACG
>JALIZH010030662.1:0-11521 GCA_030522465.1 Rhipicephalus appendiculatus | reverse complement strand
TGCACTTCTAGTGCACATTGCGTAGATTCTTTTGTGTTGCGTGCATTGATATATTTTTTTTCTTTTTTTGCGGAGTGGCACAGTGACGATGTTTCTGTCTTTGGCCTTTAGATGCCTAGTGATAGGCTTCTGAATAAAATTGAAATTGAATATTCCTTGCTTTCCTTTTTTATGCTTGTGGTCGATTAGCAGATGTTCATACGTTTGTTGCATGTGTTTATTGTTTGACCACGATCCATTTCTGCATTGTTAATCTATATTGTGATATAGCAAGCATTTGCGCCTACATAGACAGGGCTTTGTGCAAATAAAATCAATTTGTCAGCGCGTGACGCTGACGTGTGTTTCTTCGTGTCCTATTTATTCATGCTGCCGAAGAAATGGTGCAATTCTTCGGTGTAGTAAAAATATGTGTACGCACGTGATGTATATTACTTGTTATGTACTCGTAATAACTATGCATAGATATTTCTTTCATTGGATCCGCAACTAGTACCATTTTCGCCTACGAGTCCAACCAGTTTTGGTAACTTTGTATGATCTACGTCTGGCAAATAAAAAGTTTGTAAAGATTACGATGCGGATAAATTTATCACAAAGCCAAGTGATTCCATCCATGAATAATTCACGAAAAATTGGGGGACCCCTAAGCTTCGCCTTTAAGAGTTGAACGCGATAGCGATATCCTGTCCCTACTGCGTACTTCAATCACTTAGTGCATACTATGTAATGGGTAGTATGGTTTAAACCAGGAGAAATCATGCGCGGCAAATGTGGGAAATGTTTTCGAACTTGCTATGCACCCACTACGTGGTTTTAAGGGAATACGCGCAGTAAGGTGTGTGCCGTTTGTAATGGATGGCTGGCTTTAAACTATGGAATCGTTATGATAGTCACATATTCTGACGCCCGATGGCAATTTACGCTTGTACCACGCAATATTCCTGGGATATTACATGTTATATTGCGACGCCTATATAAAGGACGCTTGCGTTTGCGAAGCATAAAAGTTAATTTCACTGCATTTCCAAGCAGAGGAAGTTATTTTCACAGTATATCCAAGAAGCCGTATCGAACGGCTGTGTTCAAAAATGCTCTCTGCTGGGAACAGCGTATCGGCCACAGGCCGAGGATCATCGACCCCGTTTCTTGATGAAGACTCAAGCTACAAAGTCGTCCTGCCACGTCTACCAACCGGTAACGATGTCTTGAATTCCGTGTTCCTTCATGCTGACTTGAGTGGTAGGCCGTATCGTGCCCCCAGACTTCCGTGACGCTCTGCTCGAAGTGGTGGCCACAGCGGACATCATAGGTGTTGGGCAATATCAAATGAGCCATGTGTGGATGGTTACGTGTGCAAGCAGCACGGCGAAGCAGAAACTCGTCACTCAGGGTGAGCTCCGTGTAAAAGGACGGAAGTGCATGGTGCTAGATCCGGAGACCAAGAATATTAGGCGAAAGCTCCTCTGGCTTCCACCTCATCTTGAACCACGACGTGTTGAAGAGGGCCGTTCCAATCTTATGGTGTGGTGAAGTCCGTGGAGAGAGAAGCATGGAGGTGTGCTGGAAATGGAACAGTGGATGACGACAAACAGGGACGTTGCCTTAGAGCTCAAGGACACCATCACTGTGGGCTCAATACCACATATTATGACCATCTACGGTCATCAGTGCCTCGTACTTATTCCCGGTAGGCCTCCGCTGTGTCTTCGTTGCAAGCGAGTTGGGCATGTCCGCCGACAATGCAAAACACCGAGGTGCTTGCAGTGCCATCGATTTGGTCATTCGTCGGATGCCTGCGTGTTGACTTACGCCAACAAACTTCGTTCTGGCCAATCTAGCGCAGAAGAGCCGCATCTGGACCATCTAATGGATGCTACTGAGGTAGTTGATGCGACAGGAGAAGCAGCGGGAGAAGCAGTAGATGGTTCAAAGGAAGCTGAGCACGTGTCCGTGGAGGCCATCCCAAGCTCCACAATAACGTTGCTAAAGACATCAGTGAAGACTTGAGTGAAGTGAATACTGCAGGAGAACATGACCTGGAAGGTCTTAAAGAAAAAGCCTCCTGACGACGAGCAACAAGAGGCAATGGATAGCAGCCAGACAAGGAAGCGTCATGCACCGGTCTGCGATGAAGCAACAACGAGTGCTTCAGACATGACCGAGCAAGTGTCCTCGTGTGGTCCACGTGTCGTGTCCTTTGGGGACCGAGGAACGCGCCGCCTATGCCAGCGTCCTCAAGAAAGTGCTGCTAAGAAGTGCAAAGGAGGTAAAGCCACAGGTTGCCCTGTGGCTAAAGGCGAACAACAAAAGTTTTAAGTGAGCAAAATGGCTACCGCGATTACCTTTCCCATGTGTGTAGCGAACACTCAACGTACGTGGCCTGAGAAATGTAAGGCGTCAGTGGCAGTTACGCCACGTGCTCGAGCAGTATAACATTGACGTAGCGGCAGTGCAAGAGACTAAGATTTCGTCTGCTAGTGATGCTAACCTTGCACTGGAAGTTTTTCGAGATTATGACGTGTACATTAGCCAAGCACGTGGTGCTTCCGCTGGATGCTTTTTTATTAGTTAGAAAGCGGTTGAATCCCACTTTGATGTCGCTGCATGTTGATGGGGAAGGCCGCCTTATTTGTTGTGATCTTTCTTTTCATTCCAATAATTGGAGGTTTGTCTGTGTTTATTGCTCCCTGCAAAGTAAATGACAGGAAGGCTTTTTTCCTCTCTTTAGCTTCGCTGCTAAACACTGATAAAAAGAAATTTGATAGTTTTTGGAGACTTTAATTGTGTTTGTGACGCTAAAGATCATTCATATATAACGAATCGTTATGATGCAAGTGCAGCTTTACTGCAGGAATTGATGAATGACCACAATCTGATAGATGTGGGAGCGCATGCGCCTTCCTCGGTGAGGTTTACGCACTTTCAGGGCGTCTCCCATGCTCGACTGGACCGTGTGTATGTATCTCTAAGCCTATGGTCTCACATCCATAACTATGCTGTAAAGCCTATATTTTTTACAGACCATTGCTTAGTATCCGTTTCATGGGGTCCCCAAAAATTTCGTAAGGTTCCTCCAAACTGGGAACTATGGAAGCTTAACGTACAGCTGTTGCGCGAGGATTGTTTTGTAAAAATAATCAAAGAATTGGTACATGAGGTAACACAATGTCGACAACTGCCAATTTTCGCTCAATGGGAAAGGTTCAAAGAAAAAGTTAAGTATCAGGCGATTAGTATTTCATGCGAAATAGCTCAAAGAAAAAATGCTGAAAAACGCTATCTTTATGATTTACTACATAAGCTTCATGTTTTTGAAAGTCAAGAGCCGGGATTGTACGTTGATGAGATAAGTACAGTTCGAGCACAGATACAAAAGTACGATACAGATGTATACAGAGGGGCAATGATTCGTTCCCGTGTTACTCAATTCACTGAAGAGGAACCCACAAAAAAAGCTCTTGGGGATGAAAAGCGATATGCACTTTCCAAACAGATACTGCAAATTGAATCACGTGGTTCTGTTTGCACAGAGACATGTGAAATAAGGGCCGCATTTGAAGAATATTACAAAAGTCTGTTTACTGCTGCTAAGCTTCAAGAGAATTATGAAGAAAAAGCTGACCACTTTATTGCCCTTGTGCCCCAATTACAAGAGGATGACCGTCTCACTGTTGATGGGCCCATCACCAGGGAAGAAATTAGGTTTGCAATAACAACGTTGCAGAAAAACAAAACTCCTGGTCCAGATGGCCTTAGTGGGGAATTTTACATAGCATTTCAGGAGCTTCTGATTCCTTTTCTAGAGCAACTTTTTAAAGAGGCTTATGAACGAGGTGAACTTCCTCCTTCTTTCTATCAGGGCCATACAACATTAATCCCAAAAAGTTCTGATCCTGAAGCATTAAAGAGCGTTAACGGATATGCCTATATCGTTATGTAACGTCGATTACAAAATATTTGCGAAATTGCTGACAAATCGGTTGCAGACAGTGATCACCAAATGTGTAGGTGACCACCAAACATGTGGAATTCGAGGTCGCTCTATACAAACAAATATCCACATAGCGCGGTCAGTCCTAGAGTGTATCGATGGTAGTATGGACCAAGTAGCCCCTTTTCAAATAGACCTCGCTAAAGCCTTTGATAAGGTACAGCATGCTTTTCTGTTCCGGCTACTAAGACACCTGCAGTTGGGTGATGTACTGTATAATGGTATTTCACTCTGTTATAAAAAGTACACGACAAGGCTAATTGTAAATCGCACCCTTTCGAATACAATAGAGTTAAATTCATCAGTACGTCAGGGATGTCCGCTCTCGCCTTTGCTCTTTGCAATATACCTGGAACCACTATGTTTAAGTGTGCTTCTAAGCATTAGAGGATACCGATATGAGGCTGAGGAAGTTAAAGTTCTAGCTTATGCCGATGACATTGCCTTCTTTTGTGTCGATAAACCCAGCGTTCAAGAAGCAGTAAACACTACTTTATAATGTATACGCTTTTGTGAAATCGCTGGCGCCAGCATGAATTTTGATAAAAGCAGAGGATTCTGGCTGGGCATGTGGGCTCAAACTCCCTCGGTCTTCTCAAATATTCATTGGAATTCGACTGCTGTGCGGTATCTTGGTGTGCCTCTCGATAACTATCGTAATAGCGGCCCACATTGGACGTCCACGATAACTACTATCCGCCGAAAGGTGGCAACATGGCACGGGCGAGACCTTTCCATTTTCGCGAGAGCGAAAGCGTGCAATACCTTTCTTGTATCAAAGCTTATTTATGTTCTGCAGGTGTTGCACTGCTCTCGTGTGCACATTCAAGCCTTTCACAGCACATTTGCTTGTTTTATTTGGTGCTCTTCATGGGAACCCATGAGAAGAGACAACCTTTTTGTTCCACTTGAAAAGGGTGGCCTCAGTCTGGTGCATCTGTTCGTGCGACAGTTGGTATTGCGATTTTTTTTTACTTTAAGGACGTTTGTCACCCCTTTCTTTTAGCGGTTCTTCGAAACCGTCTGTGTTACCACCTTCCTTTTATTTATGTCACAACAAGCGTTGCTAAGGAGTCGCAATTGTGGGGATTCTTAAAAGAAATTGTTGACACTGTCAATTTTTTTAAAAGCCAGATTTAGTTTAGAGTATTTGTACAATATTGACAGAACAACTCTAATCCGCTGCACTTGTGAATAACCTTTTCCCTGAACCTGTTTATCGACTGCCATATTCGCTTTTGCCTGGTCATGATGTATTATTCCGTGTACGTAAAATGTGGATATCGCCTGCAGCTAAAACGTTTTTCTTTAAACTACACACCTCCACTCTACCAGTGAAGACGTGGCTGAATGAAAAAGCCATATATGTGCCCTGGACAGTAAATTGTAGACTCTGCAACCAACCTGAGACGATAGAGCATTGTTTCATTCATTGTCGCGATGCATTTTATTTTTGGGACGTTCTAAAAAGAACAATCAGAAAAGATATTTCTATCACAGCTCATGGTATTAGGTTCCTCCCTTTCAAAAAGAGCCCCACCAATAATACTCCATATGATATGTTTATGTTATTAGGACTTTATTCGCTATGGAAAAGTCGCATGATTGACAGACGTGCCGAGCCACCACGGTTGACGAGGTCTGTCTTCAGAGAAGAAGCTGCTCAAGTGCGCATTGTTGAGACTTTTGAACCCGTTCCGGAGTGGCTTTCCCTTCTAGACGCTTGTGTGTGTTTGCTGACTTTTGAAATACTTGCTACTGTTTGGAAGAATGTGGGTGTTGTGTATGTTAAGGTAATTCCAATGTGACGAATTATGGTGTGCGCAGGGCACAATAATTACCGGTGTTGATTCCATGCATTAAAGAAAAAAAAAACAGAGGCATGGCTGTGTGGTAGAACACCTGCTTGCCACGCAGACGACCCGGGTTCGATCCTCACTCGGACCCGAAAATTTTTATTATTTATTTTATTTGCATCTTTCTCGATTTTTCGGTCACGGACAAGATGATGATTTTTCGGTCACGGACAAGATGATGATTTTTCGCTCACAACCAACGACGCCGACGCCGACGCCGGAATTTCTGCGAAACGAGCTCTTTAACGCTATCGCGTTAAAAAAAAAAACATTAGGTAGGTTAGTAACAATTAGACCAGCTCATATGCGAGAAAAAAAAACGAATTAAAATTTGAGCCGTTGTTTATATTCGGCACAGTGGGGCTCGAAAGGCGGGAGCGAAGTAGCTATGATCGCTACAGTGGCGAAAGAGCATTGAAAATTGTATCGATCCGCTGGTAAAAAAAAAAAAATGCTCCACCTCCCCGGAGGGAATCGTGAGGAAATGCGAATGCGCCGACACCGACTTCATCGCCTTGAGAGGCGCCCAGCCAGCGAACAGTCGAGAGAGGCGCGAGCGGACGGGAGAGTGGGGCGCAGGGAGGAGAGAGAGCGAACGGCGAGAGGAGCGGCGAAGCACTGCACCTACCCTCTCCTACACTGTCTCGCACCACATGCTCCGTTTGCTAGGGGCGAGGATAAGCGCGCGCGCCCGCAGCTGTTGCCTATGGGAGAGGGAGTGGGAGCGGAGAGATAACACCCTGCCGGCGCGCGGACACCTCCTCAACCTATCCTCCTCCTCCGAGGACAACGCCGGACAACGCGGGACAACGCGGGACAATGCCGCCTGACATAGCCCGACTAAGAAATGCATTCGCATTTAAAAAACTTGAACGCCTCCAACTACACGCCCTGTTACTGCAGCGGCTGTGTGAAGGCGCATTCATCTATGCAATAGCCACTTAAAACATCACCCACCCTCCGTAAATCAGTCACAACGGCAGTAATTTATTTCAGCACACACAGAAAAGTTGCATCCGCACAGTAACTTCGACTTTTCTTACGCGCAAAACAGCAGCGCGCAATGCCCGCGCCTTCAACCCGCCGGAAAGTTTCAGGTGACGCTGCGAGCTGCGACGCCTGTCGGCGGCGACATGAAGTGCGTCATGCTCCGCCGCTCAGTGAGCGCACTACCCCTTTCTAGTACACTGTAAATGAGGCAAAAGGGTGACGGTGAGAGCGCGCTTTTTGAATCAGGGTCCTCCCACTGGAAGAAATGAGGCCAGATAGATGCCCTAACTGCGGAAGGCTTCGAGTCCTCGGTGAAGTTTGGCGTGATCAATCACATTAACGTCAATTAACAGTTGGAGCAACATAACCGGGAAAGGCTCCTGAGTTTGCTGTCATCTTTTAGCGACTGTTTCGCCACTACATCGAAGGTCCGGCCGACTCCGCTTACCAAACACAGAATCATCACCGAGCCAACCGTCCAACAGGTGCGTCAGCACGCTTACCGCGTCTCACAGAAATAAGAGGACGCTTTTCGTCATCGAATCAAACAAATGCTCGATGACGGCGTCATTCAACCATCGACAAGTCCGTGGGCGTCACCTGTTGTGCTCGTTAAGAAGAAAGACGGTTCTCTCCGATTCTGTGTAGGTTACCGCAAGTTGAACTCCATAACTAAGAAATACGTTTATCCCCTTCCATAGGCGGAGAGTTTTCATTTTCTCGGAGGGGGCGGATCCCGACTTGCTCTTCCTCTGCATTGTTCTCTCTCTCCCTATTATATATATATATATATATATATATATATATATATATAGAGAGAGAGAGAGAGAGAGAGAAGTCCGACTCCCAAATCGAAGAATAAAATTAACGAACTTAATGCAACCCTAGTCTCTTTGGTGCCGATGCCGCGATATCAGTATGAATATCTTCTCTTGTGGGAGACTCCCGATTTATTTTTCAGTGTACACAACGACATTGATCCTCCTCGTAACGCTTGGCGCAAAGCGAGAAATGCCACGTAGCCTGACACTCGGTGACTGCATCTCATAAAATCGATTTCCACAATGCGTGGGACCCGCCGATTTTTTTATTGACATTCATTACTTTGTTAAAACATGCACCAGACATGAGAGTACAGGAAGCTTTAGTTATGCGAGTGAATTCAATTTGTGATGGCCAAAAATAATTCTCAGATGGTACAAATACCATTTTCTACCACTATAGACGACCACTAAAAGGTCGCTTCAGTTGTTTGTCAACACAACATATTCTGCGCATACAAATCTGTTTGAGGGGCATTTTTAACTCAGTGTTTCACTTGTCACTGGTCCATGAACCGAATATTGGCTGCCAGACAGGAGGCCAAACGCTCGTTGTCATTGCACGGGGACCTAAGCCAACCTCCTAAAAAATATCCCGGGCAGACGCCAGTGGGGGCTCGCCCCCCCTTAAAGCCGTCCGGGAAAAGCTCGAGCTCCCCAGTTTCCCCCCCCGCCCGTTATCTCCGCTTATGATGCCCAGGGTTATGACTAAGCATTTTTGAACGACAATTTCGCCCCAGAACTCTTGCTAGGTTGCAATAAAAGAACTGTTTTCATCCCATCTTTACCCTGGGAAGCCGGGAATAAGTCATAGTCCTTTGTAAGAAGCCTGTCATCGCTACATTTTCATTTTTGCCTTCATTGCAGAGCTCGGTTTCCTTCGGACTCGACCAAAAGGGAGGGGGGGGGGTGCGGTAATATAGAACTCTGCGCACGCTTGCGACGCAGTCCACGGGCGAGAACTCTCTTGCCAGCCGATTCCATAGACCTGCGCTACACTAGCAGCGATTTTCTGAACGTACACCCGCCGAACCCGATGGCTTCAAGCCCTTTCTTTTTAGGCGGCACGTTCAAAGCCGACTCATGTCAGCATTGTTCAGTGGAGTAAATCCATAAAGACCACAAGGGGGGACACACATCTTCCAACGGCGGCCATTTTGTTTTTACAAATATGCTTTATTTTTAATTATAGAAAATTAAAATTATGCATTCGTATAATAATAATAATAATAATAATAATAATAATAATAATAATAATAATAATAGAACGAGCATGAGTGTCGAGGCCCGGTGACAAAAAATCACGCCATATCCACGAAGTGAATGATGATGAGTGGGCGAAGCTCGATCGTTTTCATCCATGGCAGAAAGAGAATGTGTGGTCTGGAACGCGCTTATACTTCATGGTCATCAGTGTCATCGTTATCACGTGTAGTGGGTACATTCCAATATACTGGAACGCGCTTATACTTCATCGTTGTCACGTGTGGTGGGTACATTCGACTATACTGCGTCATCGTCATCTTTGTCACGTGGAGTGGGTACATTCCACTATACGTGGCTATCTACCTACCTACCTACCTACATACCTACTACTACTACTACTACCACTAGAGCTGTGCGCCGCCGCGCCGCGCCGCCGCCGCCGCCTGTTTTCGCTCACGCCGCCCTCGCGCCGCCGCCGGAGTCGCGAGAATGACCACGCCGCCGCCGCCGCCGAGCGAAATTGCGGCGCGCCGCCGTTAGTCCTTTATTTTAATCCGAAAGGAGAATCCGCACATAAAATACATCACGTCAGCGGGGTAGCTCTTCTCGATGCGTCCATGTAATTGACTCCATTTCAGCCGCCGCTGATTGGTGGGAGCTTGGCCAGCAGCGCGCCATCTCTTTGGGTTGTTACTCTTCAACGTCATTTTGATCTGACGAAGTTTTCACAACTCTCGACTCAAATTAGAGAAACCGTACGCGCATCAGCCTCAGAGGGGGAAAATGACTTGTCATGGTGTGCTCGCGGCCGTTTCGTTAGCTTGAGATGCACCAAATTTGGTATTGAGTGACATGACTGTATGACGAACATAAATGACTAGTGGTAATATGGAAATCATGACATGTCATGAGCGACATGACTTGCATTCCACGCTCATGGCGCGCTCGCGGCCGTTTCGTTAGCTTGATATACACCAAATTTGGTATTGAGTGACATGACTATATAACGAACATAAGTGGCAGATGGTAACATGAAAATCTTGGCATGCATGTCATCTACAATGCCATTTACATGCCACGCTCATGGTGCGCTTGCGTCCAGTTCGCTACCTTGACATACACCAAAATTGGCATATCGCGACGTGACTGTATGACGAACACAAACGACCGGTCGTAACATGTAAAACATGATATGCAAATTATGTAAAGCATGATTTGCTCCTTCCTGGCTGCTTCGCATTACATCGATTCCCACTGTGCGTGGGATCTGCCGGCTCTTTTTTTCTAGGCGAGATCTTGGGGGAAAAAAATGGTCGCGTATCTGCTTGCCTCGCTGCAAATGTCGTCGAAAGACGATAGTCTTGTGCCGGCCATACTACTATGTTTTGCCTTGCCTCAGACAGCGCCTATTCTATGTTGAATCGGCCGCATCTGGCTGGCATGGATAAAATAGAGGAGGCGCTGCGCGAGATATGGATGCCATCGAAAAGCATGAGCTTGTGCTGAACCAAGGGCCACAGACAGTGGCAGCACCTTATCGTCGGCACAGTGCTTTTTCGTGCATAGCGTCGCAGTTCGTGCACAGCGTCGCATTTTCAGCGCAGCCTAAAAAACACTAGGGTCTTTAGAATTACGTATCTATGTATTTTCTAATAAAGGAACACACGACCTGAAACTTGCATATCAATGTTTCAGCTCAGATATGCGTATTATTTGCTTTTTGATCGAAAATGTTCAGAAGTATGATCGCAAATACCAGTTCAAGATGGGCGGGCGTTCAGAAAGTGGTTAAGCTTCGGCTGAGTGGCTGACTGGCCGAATCGGGTGACAGACAGACAGACAGACAGACCAAAATTTCTGCGTTGAAGTAACCCAAGAAAGACTATCGTCTTCAAAAACGAAAATTCACGAAAGCGCGCGCCTAGCGTACACAAATCAACCACCTTTGACGCCGCTCCCCCCTCGTGCTGTACGCTCTAGTCACAGTTCCCAGCATGCGCCTGTTCCATTTCTTAAGGCTGGGGAGTATATCAGTGTGTCCCCCTATTGGACTGTCCATTTCGGCCACAGCTGATGGGTTGGAGCTCGGCGACCGGCGCGCCCCGTGTTTCTGGGTCTTCTTCCGCAACGTCATTTTGATGTCCCGAAGCTTTGACAACTCTCAACACTAATGCGAGGGACGGAATGCGCTTCAACGCAACGAACACAGCGCCCAGACATGAGCTTTTGCGCATACATCTCTGAGGCCGCGTATAAATTCGGATCGCGTGAGCCATCGAATTAGGTTTCATGCGGCCGCCCGTCTAACACATGCACCTGTGAAGGTCGGTACGCATTCTCTGCATCGTTCTCAAACATCTGGGACAGATTCATACGCAAGTTCAGACTTCACAAGTTCCTATTTCTGTAAATGTCGTCCACTTTTTACGCTTGGAATGTGCTGCTGGGTTCGGTGCATCGACGTGGTCAAGGGCAAACATCACGGTTCACCGTTTTTCGAGTAACTGAATGCGCTGTGCCGATATGGACTGTGGACATATCCTTTAGATGGACACAAAGAGAATAGCTACCCGGAAGTTCTCGTATCTTTCTCTCTCCAGATGTCTCAACAGGATTGCCGGACCTCAACGTTGTCGCGTCCCCCCAGCCTTAAA
>JALIZH010030660.1:0-21538 GCA_030522465.1 Rhipicephalus appendiculatus | reverse complement strand
GACCAGGAGGACGACTTCTTCTTGGGAACCATAAGTGCCGATGATTTCGCCGAACGACAGCGAGCCGACCTGGAACTCGGAGGCCTCGTGGAGTACCTCGAAAGCAAGAGCGCCATTGCTCCAAAGGCATTCAAGCGAGGACTCGCGTCGTTTTTCTTGCGAAACGGCGTTCTCATAAAGAAGAATTTCTCGCCACTTCGAGCAAACTACCTCCTCGTCGTGCCTTCAGCACTGCGACCAGAAATCCTGCAGGCTCTACACGACGACCCGACGGCTGGACACCTCGGACTTTCCCGCACGCTCGCCAGAGTACAGGAAAAGTACTACTGGCCGCGCCTTGCCGCCGACGTCGCTCGCTACGTAAGGACGTGCCGAGACTGTCAGCGACGGAAGACACCGCCCACAAGACCAGCAGGCTTCCTTCAGCCGATCCAGCCTCCTCGGCGACCGTTCCAGCAGATCGGGATGGACCTCCTGGGGGCCGTTCCCAACGTCGATTTGCGGAAATAAATGGGTCGTCGTAGCCACCGACTACCTCACCCGCTACGCCGAAACAAAAGCCCTGCCCAAAGGCAGTGCCGCCGAGGTAGCCAAGTTCTTCGTTGAGAACATCGTCCTTCGACACGGCGCCCCAGAGGTTCTCATCACCGACAGAGGTACGGCGTTTACGGCTGACCTAACCCAGGCGATCTTGGCATACAGCCACACAAGCCACCGCCGGACCACCGCGTACCACCCACAGACCAACGGCCTGACCGAGCGTCTAAATAAGACCATCGCCGACATGCTGGCCATGTACGTCGACGTCGAACACAAGACGTGGGACGCCATCCTTCCGTACGTGACCTTCGCATACAACACGGCCGTGCAAGAAACGACGCAGATGACGCCATACAAGTTGGTCTACGGACGGAGCCCGGCAACGGCACTCGACGCCACGTTACCAAACGTGACGGACGAAGAAAACATCGACGTGACCGCCTACCTACAGCGCGCCGAAGAAGCACGACAGCTCGCCCTCCTGCGGATCAAGAATCAGCAGACGACTGACAGCCGCCGCTACAATCTTCGACGACGCTTCGTGGAATACCAGCCTGGCGACCGCGTTTGGGTGTGGACGCCGATACGCCGACGTGGGCTTAGTGAAAAACTTCTTCGGCGATACTTCGGGCCGTACAAGGTGCTTCGACGTCTCGGTGCTCTGGACTACGAGGTTGTCCCGGACGGCATAACGAACTCCTCAACGGCGCCGTGCGCGACCCGAAGTCGTCCATGTCGTACGCCTCAAGCCGTATTACGCGCGTTAGCAAACCTGAGGACTGCACTTATTGCTTAATTATTGTACTTTCTTCCTTTATTGTTGTGATTTATTGTTGCATGCATTTTCCCCGTGTTCTGTTTTAAGCATCGGGACGATGCCTTTTCAGAGGGGGCATTGCCACGCGCTATTCTTATTTTCACTTTTGTTGTATTCGGTTTTCGCCCACAAAGACCGTCAGCAAAGCTATACTCAAACCGCGCCTTATTGTTCTACAACCTTCGCGATTATTGCAGATCGTTTTGTTAAGATTGCGCGCCAGACGCGACCACTCGAGATTATTCCAGAGCTTGCGCGATGACCAGTGATAAGGCTAGAATGTTCGACGCGTGATGCATAAAAGCCGGCGCGCTCCAACGATGTTCAGATTATCGACGGCTGACGCTCTGTTCGCCGCTTTCAGTGCCAGTGTGCATTGCTGTAGCCTGACTTTCAGTTTCTTGGCCACAAGTTCGGCCTAATAAAGAGTTCCTTTCTTTTAACGCCGACTGTTGCCTTCGTCGACGTCACGACCACGTGACAATATTTATTATTATTGCCAAAGTTTACGTTCCGAACTTCGTGCTTGAATCGACGCTGCACCGATGTGCAACGTATCTACATTACATATGCTACGATCACTTTTGTGATGATGAGACTTCACTCGCTGTCCTGTTTTTGCCACACCGGAGCGTACTTCTTAGTTGTTTACGGAGCGCAACAGGCCATGTTACCAATGGATAAATAAATGTTCATCTCTAAGTGCGTTTTGCATCACTAATTTCAATTATTTCGACGAGAATGTACTGTCCACGGCGAGAATTAAAGGTCGACAAGATGATGACGATGATATCAGCACCCTTAGTAACATTTGCTGGCGGTTCATACGTTACTGATGCATAGTTAACAGCACAAACGTAACATCAAACAAAGAAGACGCGGGACAGAGTGC
Source organism: Rhipicephalus appendiculatus (assembly GCA_030522465.1). NCBI lineage: Eukaryota > Metazoa > Arthropoda > Arachnida > Ixodida > Ixodidae > Rhipicephalus > Rhipicephalus appendiculatus. The sequence continues at coordinate 19,289 of JALIZH010030660.1, read as the reverse complement.
TGTCCTATGTTTTCCCTCTGTTCACTCTGTCCTGCGTCATCTTGGATTCTTGTTGCGTTTGCACTGTTATAGAGTAGAGTAGAGTAGATCCTTTGGACCGTGGCACACACCCACGCTGGGGGGATTGGCCAAGAACCGGGTAGTTTAGCAAGAAATTCTTAAATATTAGGTTAGATGTCTATTTAAAGATGAAAAGAGAATTAATTAATATACCAGCGAAGGATGTCAGCAACACCGTCTTCGTCTTCTTCGTCCACTGGCGCACCACATAAAAGAGCGCTTCCTGGGGAAGGGCACCACCGATGTGCCAACACAGCAGAGCAACAGGGTCTGAAATTCGGGCGAGTTTGTAGGAATACATATTGAAGATGTACCGCAAAAGACAGGGACACTGGAAGGTACAGGAAGACGTGTCTGGGCCTGGTTTCCTGTTCCTTCTTATGTCTTTTGCGCTACTCATTCAACACGACAGGTCAAAGACGACGACAAAGATGTCACAAACACGGGGTGGCCGTTGAAGAGAAAAACAAAAACAACGCAAATGTCCGACCGCGCGCCAAGGCAGGCGAGAATGAACACTGCCGATCTTGAACATGTCGACGAGGACAAGCCGTCAGCCGCGGTAACGACCCCTCCTCCTTCGATCGCCTCCACGAAAGCACCGCTCATGTCCCGAAGAAGCAGGCCTTCCACTCTGGAGGCCCTCGCGACGGACGTCATCGTGGCCCAGGTACTGCCGGCGCTGGAGCGAGTCGTGCTGGCCCAACCGGACGGTGGCGTCGACGAGGCCCTGTCCGAGGGCCGCAACCCTTTCGTGTCCTGCAAGCCGTCCATCATCGAGTCGCTCATCGAGAAGCTACAGAAGAAGCGAGGACACCTCAACCTGACCAGCCTGCAGTTCGAGATCCTCCTGTGCCGAGCGGGAGTCAAGAAGCTAGACCTGTTCCTCACCTCCGAGTTCCTGGCGCGAAAGGACGCACTGAGGTGACGCGGTCGCGGGAATGTGCGTTCAGTGTGGTCCACTGTTAAGCGGAACGCGATCGCTGTATAATGTGCCACGTGCGTGCACAGTACGGTCCACTGTTAAAGGGACACTTAACGATAACTATTCTCTTTTTTCGTATAAGCACATTACCCTTTTACGATGCGAAAAAACAGCACTTTTGCTGCGAGAAGACAACTTGGCAAGCGAGAAAACGCGTAAAAAAGAAAATACTGGTGGGAGACACCACGTTGAAGTTCCCACGTAACGACGTCATAGATTTTCTCGGCGCTTACTATAGGGCCTGCAGATAGTTCTGAATCGGTGATAATGAAGTACATGTTCTTCTGAGGGGGAGGCAGATGCTTAAAATATTAAATTTCAGGAAATTTCATTGACCCAGAAAAAACACTTTGAAATCCGTGAAGTCAATATCAGGAATTCAAATTTAAAAGTGAAATTTTTTGGCATTTTCTCGTATATTATTGAACTTATGGCGGTGACATTAACGACACTACAGTTTTCAGAGTATAATTTAGTAATTTATTAATTAAGTTATTGTTTCACTTAAGTTGGAACACACCAATGCGCACCTTACAAATTGCTCCATGGCAGGGCCGTGCCCAGGAATTTTTTTCGGGGGGTGTTGTAGAATGGCTAACTTTGGCACCTTGGCAACTGATGGTCGATGTGAAGGCGCGTAGATCCTTTGGTATCACCCGAACAGTTAAAGCATAAACAATTTCGGGGGTGTCAGAACCCCCTCAACACCCCACTGATTACGGCCCTGCTCCATGGTAACCCAGCGGCAGTAGATTTGGAACCATAATTCGTGAATTGTACCAGTCGATCCAAATGATTCAGAACTGTGCACACCGTGTAGTCCTATACAAATTTATGCCACTATGGCTTTGAAAGAGCGAAATCCGAACACGCGTAGCGCCCAGGTGTTCCTTTTCCTCGCATCTCCGCTAGACCCGAGTCTAACTGCGTCGCCCGATGGTGCATCGATGCAAACACGCAGAAAAGTGTTACGCCATGCGTGAGGTGTCACTGGCGGGCGCGATTGCATGCACCTGCAAGTCATATGGACGAAAAGTCACGCATCACACTCCCGCGTTCCTTTTGACAGTGAACCGCAGTGTACAACCACGGACGGGGCACAACCATGCGCCGCAGGTATCGCAAACTATTGTGATGGGCGCTCATCAGAGACAAATTACTTAGCTTCGCGTTTACCACCCGTCTCACTCAGGACATAGTGTGATGTATACATCTGCTCAGCAGTTACTGGGGTTGCAGAGCGCGCCTTACCATAGTACCCCTAACTGCAAGTGAATCTGGAAACATAATTCGTCAATCCGTGACGTCATCACCAGGAACTGCAGCGGGAAATTAATCTCACAGCGAGTATTATGGTACGTGATATCAGAAATAGCGCATAAAATATACGCCGTGTGTATATTTAGCCAATTAAGCTCAGATGTAGAGCAACGACGGGATGGAAAATGATTGGCGCCTCAGTTTGTTCGGACTGTTTGCTCAGTCACACAGCGTGTGTCGTTGCAAAACGTGCTTGCATAGATAAACACTCACGGCGCACAAAAACATCCCTCCCAGTACAGCCGAAGTACTACCAGTGTCGTTTGATGGTACTGAAGGTTCACAATTAAGGAATGGGGTGGAGGGAGGATGTTCCCGTCAGTGACCTCAACCCCCCCTCCCCCTCGATTCATTCGTCGAGACCGAACAAAATCTTTCTAACGAACGCGAAAATGAAGCAATGAATTGCTTCTCAGTGACTAGGGGGGGGGGGGGGGGGGGGCACGCCCCGTTTGTGCGCACGCCTATGGAAGTACACATTTTTTTTCTTCGTTGAGCTAATGCACCCAAAATGCGAAAAGACACCTTGAAATCCGTGATGTCACGCTTATGTTCAGGCGCGAAGATTTAGGCGCGAAATTTAAAATCCAAAGTTTCACCTTCGTTCCGTTAATGAACATACGATGGTGAAGTCAACGACAATTGAGTTTTCAACGAGTAATTTATCAACCTAAACCGACTCATTGTTTCAATTTACGTGTGCCCTTATGTAGCTCTGTAACAATATAGCTAGGTGGGCTAGTTGGTATCTCATGATTACGTAAAAAACTTTGAGCGCAAATAAACGACGTAGGACCAAGAAAGAGACACACACACCACAATTTGCGCTCAAAGTTTTTTTACGTAATCTTAGCTAGCTCATTATTCACATTGGAGTCGTACGCGACTGTCGCAGGTTCACCCGCATGTTCCGCCGCATCAGCACTTTCGGCGCCGAGCTGACGGACCTGTCGCTCGAGTTCTACCTGACGTGCAACAACGACGAGCTGTGCGCCATGTTGGCCATGCTGCCCAACCTGCGGCACTTCCTGGTCGCCTTCGAGAACCTCTCGGACCGTGCGCTCGAGACCCTCGGCGAGAAATGTCCGCAGCTGCAGAAGCTCACGCTCTGCGAAACGCCGCAGGTCGGTGGTCACTTCGTAACCAACACAGATGCGACAATAAGTGGGGTATAGTCGTCAGAACTTTGAATGCTATGTCAGATTATGAACGATACCAGGGGCCAGGCCTGTAGCCAGAAATTTTTTCGGGGGAGGGGGGGGGGAGGGCACCTGTTGACAACCTTGAAAACCACCTATTTTCATTATGTATACTGGGTAGTGAGTGAGTGAGAACTTTATTTGGGTCCAAAAGCGGCAGACTGGACGGGACCGGAGGCCCCGCTAGCTCGGGTAAAATACCCCCCCTCCATTCGAATTTCGGGGGGGGGGGGGTCGGAACCCCTAGCCCCCCCCTGGCTACGGGCCTGCCAGGGGCGTAGCCAGAAATTTTTTTCGGGGGGGGGGGGGGCACCTCCTTGATTTCGGGAGGGGCACCTCCTTGAAATTGTCATTTTTCGCACTTCATGCCATGACGAAAAAAATTTCGGGGGGGGGGGGCACGTGCCCGGTGTGCCACCCCCTGGCTACGCCACTGAACGATACATATACTTCAGATGGTCGATGCCGACTTCACTGTGCGTATATTTCTAGTCCCCTTCAAGCCCCCCATGTCTCAAGCCTCCATCTCGTCAAGCCCCCACGTTCTCGGGAACTTCTAGTCCCAAACTAGTCATTTCCGTCCATCGCCAGTAGAATATCGTGATGAAGGGACGCTTAAGTAATATCCTTAAATTCCTTTTGTAAAGCTGCCATCTTTGTATATTCTGGATCATGAAAAAAAAGCTTATATTACATGTGTTACTTCGTTATTTGTAGCATCACTTCATCACCTGTTGTCATAACCTTCTAACTTTTTCACGTTCAGCAAAATATCTGTCTTCTGGCTCTCTTTTTATACCTTCCTGCGACCAACTTACGGTCTTCTTACCATAAGTTGGTTACCGTCGTCCATTCGGTACCTTTGTTCTCCCGTAGACTTGTTTACCAGATCACATTTTCCGGACACATGTTCTGTATATATAAATTCAATATTGTAGAGAAATTACACGATCCTGGCGCGATTATTATTGAACCATAATTTCTTAAACCAATCTGTGTTACGAACATTTGTCTTAGCAAGCGCTTACCTATAGTGTACAATAAATGATAATAATAATTCCGATGATGGCAAGTATTGCAATGCGGTCAAAAGAGCAGGTTACCTGCGGTGATGTGATGTCGTCCTAGCCGTCACCTTCGAAGACCAGCGCTGTACCAATTGTGTTTGTGACGTCACGCGAAAGCCATCTATACGAGGGAACTTCTATTTAGTAACGCTTTGTCATTTCGTTAAAACTGGGTTTACTTGCCACGTACATGGAACTGTCCCTGTCCCTCAGGTCACCGACGCCGGTCTTCGGTCCCTGGTCGACGAAACCGGAACCAGAGGCTGCCGGCACCTGGTGTACATCTCGATAGAGGGCGCGCCGGTGGGCGTCACCGTCAGGAGCGTCGTCTACCTGCTCGAGAAGCTACCCCACCTGGAGGCCATCCACCTGCCCTCGCTGGACAAGGCGCTCGTGGTGCTCAACGAGATCAAGCCGCCGGACTTCAAGCTGGCCCTGCGCGAGTACAAGGACGTCAACGTGTTCACCGTGCAGACTTCGGTGCGGCCCACCATGCGTGAGTTCCTCGCCAAGAGCATCGAGCTCTGTCCCCGGCTGCAGGCCATCGACATCGAGGTGAAGACCTCGGACGACATCTCGCCCCTCAGGCTGCTCGCCGGCCTCACCGAGCTGTCCATCCGGACGGCCGAGTCCACCTCGGAGTGGTTCTTCTACACGCAGCTGGAACCGGTTCTACAGGTGACCGAAACCGTTGCTCGCTTTGCTAATCCGTGGTCCGATTATTCTAGGTTCGTAATGGAAGGACCCTATCGTCAGGTCCAACAGGAAGATTGATTTATACATTGATGTAACCACGGGGTGATTAGAAAAGTTGAACCTCCCCCCCCCCCCCCCTTCTCCGAAACTTTTACGTTTGTGCGTATAGAACACACGAACAGATACAAACGCACAAACGAAAGAAAAATCTCATAAAGAGCGGCCATGGCGACTCCGTGGTTCTTTAGCAGTAAGCGGGGCTGCACCGAAGGGAAGGTCATGTCTACGTGCTTTCGTTGAAAATTTCATTTTTCCCCCCTGAACGCAGCGGTTTGCTACGCCGTAGACACGATCGCGCAATCTCAATGACACTGGTAAAGGGCACGGACACTGAATCGAAACACTCAGTCAGCTCAGGCTCATAAATTATTGAGATATCTACTCTCTATAATTTCGCCACCCCCTGGTTCTTCTATACGAGAGGAGACAATGAAGGTTAAAATTTCATTTTTTGAATTTCGCGCTGACACTTGAGCAGCTGATTGTCAGCGTGGCGTTGCGGATTTCAAGTCTTTTATTTTGTATTTTTCCCTACATTGGTGTCATAAAATTACCTGAAACTTCAAGGTTTCTGACACCCTTAGAACACCAAGTACTTGATTTTTACCGTCAGATTCTGCTGACGCCTTTGAAATCAATGACATCGCTGGGGTTAGTGCGGGAAATTCAAGGCGACGATGCAGCCTGCATTTTGTTCTTGCGCGTTCTCGCTCTTACCAAGCAACTTAAGTTATCCCCAGACCAAAGTGCATATGTATCTCCTCTGTCCGCTAGGCATACAAGACATCATCATGCTCACTCTTTAACTCCGCATTTTGCCAAAACAAACGCGTTTCAGTTTTCCTTTTTTCCCGCGTACTGTAATAGAACCACCTTACCGATCTTAGCCAATTGTCTGTAACTTAGAGCTTCAACATGTACTGTTATTTTGTATTATGTTTCCATTTTTTTTTGTAATATTTTGCCATGTTAGCCTTCATGCGCATTGTTAATAGTTCCATATTGGTTAATAGTTGTTGTGTTCGCAATCTTTTTGTAATTTTTTTTTTTTGTGATATTTGCCCATGTTATCTCTTGTGTATTTGCTTATATCTTACACTTGTACCTGTCCTGCTTGGACCGATTCTCGGTCAGCAGTATCCAATAAATAAAAAAATTAATAAACTTGCTTGTCGCGGCAAGATTGCTTTTTGAATTGTGGGAGGGGCAGTTTACAAATACAGTAAAGCTCGCTAATTCGAACTCGGTTACTTCGAACTACGGTTAATTCGAACTGACTCCCTGGTCCCGGCACAGACCTGTGTATTTTTACGGGGGAAAACTCCCGATAATTTGAACGCGTCGGTATCCACGATGGCTGGTTTTCATCGCTCCTCGCAAAAGTCAGCCCAGAGTGATCAAAATGTGTTGCAAAACCCAACCAAACCAAATTTGCTAGCGATGCAAAACAACGAAACAGCAGGATTTCTCAGCAGATGAGAATTCGGACCCTGCGCTGGAGTTCTTGAGCAAGCTGCAAACGATGATCATGGTGTTGCGACGGAAAAAAAAAAAAAAAAACGCAAGCGAATGCAAATTACTGATTGATTTTAATTTTGATTGCGTTAACTCTGCCATGTAAATAAATGCGTTTTGGAGCATAAATAGCGTCATGTGCTCACATGCATGCATGTCGGGGCTCGTTTCTGGCGTATCACTGACTGAGCAATTAATCAATTCTGTTCGCTGTTAGTGCTCCATGAACCTAATTTACTGAATCACCGGCCACAAATGCGTATTGCCTTAATTCGCGATTACGAGTCCAGAGGAGGCACCTGCCCTCACTGTGCGCACGATTTTTAAGCGAACGGCAAAGCTCAGTGCCAATGACCGCGTAAATGAACTTCGTTTTCGCTTGTGATCAACTTATGGACGACTGCATACTGCACGAAAGGACCCCGTATTTTCCTCCTTTTCCAGGAAGCCGGTCTTCGGCTGACCTCGCTCAAGCTGGCCATGCCGGATGTCGACTTGGCCGCCGTGGACGCGGCCTGCCCGAGCATCAAGACGCTGCAGCTCATAGCCATCAACATGTGCTGGAGGCGCAACGGCGTCAAGGTGAGGGACCAGCCGTTCTGCGACCTCGAGGCTCTGTTCCTGGACCCGGAGAGCCCGCACTCCATCAAGCCGCGAGACCTGGGCCTGCTGCTTAACGGGTCGTACGCCCTCAAGGAGCTCGTGCTCGGTTGCTGCGACTGCTTCGACGACGTCTTCGTCATGGAGTCGCTGCAGAGGGGCTCTTCAGGAACCTGACGCGCCTCGAGTTGCACAACCAGCGCACGGTAGGCATCCTGGGCATCCAGCAACTGGTGTTGCTCGACGAAGTCCTCGAGTCGCTCACGCTCAAGGACTGCACCGCGCTGAGCACGGACGACCTCGCCTTTCTAACGGGGTCGGCGTGCGCGCTCAACTTTCAGCTCAAGGTGCAGACGTGACGGTTCTGGGACACGGTGTTCGAACGAACGAGCATACAGCTAGATCTAGCAGCATCAAGCAGATGACGCAAAGTTGCCTTAACGTTAAGAACGTCCCCTCAACGCTATGGCAACAATGCGTACAACTAAGGTAGCACGCTGCAGCGGACGCCCGCGACGGCAGCACCACACTTTAGCCGCGGCCGACTGGTGAAACGTTGTCGTTTTCTCACTCGTGGACAAGGCATCGACGTACTCAAGGAACATGTGACGGACAGGGGACGTGGTTGCTTTTCCCTTTTCTTTTTTTTTTTTTTTATTGCTCGCTGAACCACATTAAACTCACGCCCGATTGGTAGGTTCACCAATCGGTGTTTTGTCCGTCCGCTAGAACATTTAGCAAAGCATCATTCAGATTGCATGCTTGAACGGTGCTCAACCGCTGATTTTCAACACCCTGAAGATAAAAAGAAACGAAACGTGACTTTTAACCGGGGCAGGGTTGATCGCATTTAGCGGCTGTAGACAGCGTGAGCTGCGGATGCATTTCATCTGTGCGAGACAAAACTTATATCAGTGGCGTAAATCATGGGGGGTCAGGGGGGTCCTGACTCCCCGGTGCTCAGGCTGGGGGGTCAGGACCCTCTTGAGAAGACCCAATAGAACAATTCAATCACGCGATTTGGGAACCCATGCTTGTTTTTCGATTGGTTTACAATGAAGGATATTAATTTTTATATGAGTAAAAATAAAACAAACATCTACACAAAATGGCCGCCATGGCAAGCTGTGTGTCCCCCGTTCAGATTTTTTCTGGATTTACGCCACTGATAAGTATAAACCATCAGCGAAAGAATACTACAGACGTCTGTATTCAACTTCCTTGCCTTAAGGTCCAGGGGAACACTCGAGGCTTTTTGAACCTAATATTGGAGTCAAATGTGTTCGTTCCAAAAGTCTTGCAAATGCAGGCTGGTTTGTGTACGCGCCTTGCGCTCTTCTAACAGGACGGTGTTCTTGAATAGGAGTCCATGCCGTTAGCTCGCCCGGTCATTGTAGCATCTAACGTTAAGCATGTTTTTTTTATTGTTTTTTTTTTCCTTCGCAAAACGTGAATAAAGGTGCTTACAAGATCACAGTCGATCAAAATCCTCGGGCGCGTGTTATGTTGGATGAATGCGCTGAATTTTCCACAATTTTTTTTTCTAGGCACTTGACACTTCTCTACACGAATGTTGAGGTGGCAGGATATACGTGTTTAGTAATATATTATTTAAAGCAGCACAACCGACAGGACAAGATGAGGACAAGAAGTGGACACAACGAATGCCGTTCACAGTAAACTTGAAAAAAAGCCCTACCTCACGGAAAGGGTATTGTAGCATGAAACATCGTAATCGGTTTGTGCCATAGACTTCCGGTGTTGTCTACAATATCCCAGTGATGTGCGGGCTATAGATTACATCGGACAGACGGGCCGCTGCCTAAATACCCGACTAGAGAGCATAAAAATAATTCCCAAGCAGCGGTGTGCCGGCAGGAAGTGACTCATCGTAAAGCACTCTTTTCCAAAGCCCAGTCGGCGAATGGTCGGGCAAAATTAAGGTAAAGAAGACACCTGGGGCGGTCTTCTAGACAATGTACGTCGAATTCTGTCATGTTGTCAAATTTCGTGATTGTGGTATTTTAGCCATATTTTTTTTATTGTTACTCATAATTTGCTTTTTTTGTATAATCTTACTTTTTGCGTCGTTTTACTTAAGCTCTCCCCTTTGTAACATATTCTCACCACGAGGGCACCCTGAATAAACACACAGGTCGTAGCAGCATCTGGGCCGATCACAGTTGACCAATGGCGGAATTCAACAACATTTTACAATGTCCAGAATAACACCCTTGCTCGCAGCGCCAGCTCAACAACAACAACAACAACAACAAAAATCATGTGCTCAGTAACGGTATTCGCCCCGAGATCGAGCGGAGTCGCCGCCTGGTGGCCACTGGCTGAAGCGCGCCTAGTGTGGATTGCTCCTCGCGTCGTCTGCTAGCCACATAAGGCTAGCATGTGCGCGTACCCCACGCTCATCCTCAAAGGGTGGTTTGTCCCGCTCTGTTAGCGCACGTTAAACTGCTTGTACGTTTGCCTAGCACGATCTACAGGCACATTTGGCCTTGCTCGGTTGTATATGCACTGCAATAAGGACAGTTAGTGCACTTGTCGAGTGCTGTGTATCCTCTGTTCGCCAGGATCATTTCGGTGTAGGTGCCGCTTTGTCGTTGAAGCACATCGTAAAGTGCACTTGGCGTCGTCCCAAAGATGAGGAGTGTTTGTATGCGCGCCGCCGGCCGCCTATCCACACTAGCGCGGTGATGGTGCGGCCGCCTCTAGCCCGATCTCGGGGCGAATATAGCGCATGATTGTGCCGTAATACGGATAAAATACCATCTAACAGGCGGCCATGCCTGATAGATCGCTTTCTGCCGATTCCCCACGCTTGTGGAAGAACACTAGATCGGCGTGTTTGGGAACAGCGCAGCGCACCATGATCGTGTCGAGATTGTGATTTGAGTAAGGTGGCCATTTGGGTAAGTTGGTAAATCTTCATCTTAGCACAGCGCACACACACGAACACAGAAAGAATAAGGAAGAACCGACGACATGAGCGTTGACTATCAACTGGAATTTTTTATTCGCCGAACACATATAAATATGAACATTGAAGAGCGTCACATGATGAAACATGTGCGTATCAAGGTTGCACTTTTATGACAGTATGCGCGAGCCAGGCAGACACTTCACACATCCTAAGTGGCATCTAAAACACTAATCTCCTTTTCCAGAAGATTAAGTGAGGTCTGGCTAACACAACCCTTTCCCCCCTTTCTTGATGTGGAATGCTTCGATAATTTCCCTGACGGTGCGATCTTGATGTCTGTATATGACACTTGTGTCTTTGGAATCTTCTGGAAAAGGAGATTAGTGTTTTAGATGCCACTTAGGATGTGTGAAGTGTCTGCCTGGCTCGCGCATACTGTCATAAAAGTGCAACCTTGATACGCACATGTTGCATCACGTGACGCTCTTCAATGTTTATATTTATATGTGTTTGGCGAATAAAAATTTCAGTTGATAGTCAACGCTCATGTCGTCGGTTCTTCCTTATTCTTTCTGTGTTCGTGTGTGCGCGCTGTGCTAAGATGAGATTGTGATTCCCGGCCGCAAATCACTTTGTGCTCATAGGCGTGCGCACGAGGAGGGGGGGGGGGTCATGATCACCAAAGAGGGGGGGGGGTGCGCAAAGTCAGCCCCATACATTGACATAATGGGAAGGGGGGCTCTGTGACTCGGGGGGGGGGGGGGGGCGCAAAGTCAGCCCCCCCCCCCCCCCATGCTGTGACATAATAGCGAGGGGGGGCGCTGCGACGAACCTTCCCCCCCCCTCCTTAAGTGGAATCCTGCGCACGCCTACGCTTGTGCTAATATTTTTGTGCGGCTACTGTACAGGAAGGGGGGGGGGGGGGGGTGCGTTCGTTTTCCCGAGTCCTTTAACTTGTGAGTACCCCGGATTGCATATTTTAGCAGCTCTAATTAGCGGCTGAGTTTTGTTCTAGGCATGAAGTATAATGCTAGAATGAATCTTGCGCAAATAAAAGCCTCCAGTTTTTCGATCGCAACCGCGTCGGAATCCGATTTTAACTCACAGTTCGTCCGGCCCTAACCATCCCGTTCGACGCCGGTCCGGCTATCACCTCCGAGCGAATGGAAAACCTACCCATCTAGAGCAGTGTGTTCACGTTTGCGACTTACATTTTGCAGATGAACTACGGCCACAGAGTTCTTCACATTTTTTTTAAAGCCCTCGAGCAATGACATCGAAGAGTGCACGGGTGTCAGCTCGCTAACCTCCGTATTTTTCTCCATGTGCATGTCCGAATTTCGGAACGGTGTTCTGCGACTTCTATGACTGAACGACTCCGATTGTGTTGTGGATCTGTTGTCTGACGTGGTGTCTCAACATTCCGATTGTGTGTGCAGTTTTTGTTCACTTTTTGAGTGTTTCAAATACCGCGCCATTTTCGGCCCTTATTAAGACCTGAAACAAAGTGCGGAAACAACAATAAGAAACATTTAGACATTTACACATTCATAGCACTCAAGCGATATAACTTAATATATTAACGTTATTAAACTACGAACTTGATAAAATTTACATACGTACTATCGCTTTACTGCGTTGGCGGTGCACGCTTTGTCACCTTTTTGCCGTACTCATTGCGGCAGATTTGTGTAGCACGTGTAAGTGTTTTGGCGTGTGTTTTGCGCTACCACCACCGGGAAATGATGCGGGTTTTCAAGCTCCGCAACCTCAGAGAGCCTTCATACAGGTAAAATATTCGTGGCAAGCGTGAAGGAGCAGTTGCTGAAACGAATTCTGACTTGTCAACTCGCGGAACTCGCAGGTTTCGTATCGGGCCATTCTTCACTTCGGCGCCATTCTCAAAACGGCCGTGAATGTGATGGCGCGTTTTTGCCGTTTTCTTGCAACGGGTGCGCATTTTGTGCGCTTAGTCCTCTGAAACTGCTCACACTTGACACCTTAGCTCACTTGGTTTTTTTAAACGGAGACTGTCTTGCGCAACAAGACGGGTGGACCGCGTGAGCATGAACACGCTTTGTGCCGTTTTATGCATGCGTCAGGGAAAAGAAACAATAGGACAGCAATGTTCTTCAAGTTCTCTCTGCACATTACGTACTATGGAATGCTTGCAAAGCGAGGAATACATGCGATCGCTGTGCATTTTTTGCCGAACAAGATATTTCGACCATGGCCGTAACTAGGGGGGAGTTGAGGGGGTTCTGACACCCCCCGAAATTTTTCATGTTTTAACTTTTCGGGTAATATTTAAGTATTTGCACGCCTTCACATCGACCATCAGTTGCCAAAGTTGCCGTTCTGCACATAAACACCCCCCGAAAAAAATTCCTGGGCACGGCCCTGATTTCGACACTCTGGAAGTGTTGGCGAATCGGAAACTACTACATGGCGTTTTGTGTTCCTGTGACTGTCCCGCTTTGAAAGTGGCTTTATCCGGGCTCCTGAACGTTTGCGCTAGGACTTTTGCTTGGTTAGTAACCTGTTGCGAGTCAATTGCAAGCCGCATTTCCACTCAAGTAGGCGTTACAAGCGGTCTGGTCAGTTTAACGATGAATTGTCCGACATAACAATGACTTAGAGCAGAGTAGTATGTTATAGCGAGAAACGATCGTTGGTCGTTTAAATACTATTACAACAGTTGCGGTCGTAGTGTAGAAGGGAATAACGTGACTATACGAGGGCGGGCACACCGTCGTCCACAATGGACGTTCATTGTTTGAAAATGGCGGCGCGGTACTACGTAGGCATCCGTGGTCAGCGGCGGAGCCAGCCACTCATGTTAGGGAGTGCGGTCGCTTGAAATAAGGACGGAGAGGAGGGGGTATTGGCTTTTGTTTCTAGCAGTTACTGTCACCACATGAACCCCATCACAGCATAAAAACTGTTAATTTGTGCTCACAGTGGTCCCACTCGTTTGTCCTAATTGGGGATAAGTGGTGGACGGTAGGCACTGAAGGGAGGTGGCGGGGGGTGCTAACACAGGCTTTAGTCGAGGCTATCGCCCCCCCCCCCCCCCCCCCCCAATTGGATTCGCCGCTGCCAATGGTGCCACGTTTTATTTGTTCTGCATTAAAGCACAATAAGTGGTGAAGGATGTTACCAACAGGTTTTCGAGGTATCGACCAGACGACGAAAGGCTATGTGAAAGTTAGATCAGGTAGATGGAGATACAAGCGCTGCTAAAGGGATACTGAACCAAACTTTTGCCGCAAAGATTTTCACCTAAATTGAAAGATTGGGTGCTGGAATTGATAGACACAACCTTCATTTCAGGCAGAAACTAGAGGGAAATAACGAATTTAATGCATGTTTCACAAACTGCCGCGTCTAGCGGCCGTGCCGTGAACTAGAGGAGGTGGCGTTTGGTGACATTACAAACGCCAGAAACGGGCATGCCAACAATGCCAGCTGTTGCCTGTGTCTCTTAACCCGCTCAGCTCCCCCTATGGTTCCCAGAACCACTACAAACAGCACTGGCAGCGAACAATGCTCCCGGCTGGGACAAAAGCATCAACGCTTTTGTGGAAGGGGGAGAGTGGGATGAAAGGAGAGGTGGAGAAAAAGAGGACAGGAGCAAGTGCACCCTAGTAAAGTTGAAAGTTGGGCGAGTTGATGATAGTTCATGTTTACATGTGAAGCAGCGCACTGAGACAAGGCACGAAAAGAGCAGCGGTTGTCCTGTCTTATTCGTTCTTTTTGTGCCTGGTCTCAGTGCACTGCTTCACACGTAAGCATGTGCACCCTGCATGCTCCTCAGTGATTGTGATATCACGGCTCGTGCTCGTGTGCAGCTGCCGTGCGTTGACAGTCCACGGAAAATACAGCCAACTGTTCAAAAATACGTCAATGAACTCTGTTTATCGAAACAGCTCCGTTTTCTGATTAGAATTTCGATGTTTTCGTCAGTTTTTCCAATATTTGTTCAGTATCCCATTTAAAAGCAGTGGAAGCAACAATGTTTGAATGGTCAGACGGACGAGCATGCTTCTTTTGCAAGTGGTGTGTCTCATAATCTATTGTAGTAATTAACAATGTGAAAACTTTGATTAAGAAAGTGTCTCCGCCTGATGTGATCATTTATAAAAAGTTTTGCCCTATTGTAAAACCTGTGAAATGTTGTTACCTGGTGGTGGTTTTTATTCCCTTCCTACTGGTGTCCAGTGCCTTAATTTCTTGAATTTAGTTTCGCATTAGTTCATCGCCGAAAGACTGGAGCAAAAAATTTAGTGACTGCAAATGAACACTTGCTAGCCGAGGTGTTTCAGGATGCATTAACGGTTTCAGGAATGGTTCAGTTCATTAAATATGTTTCACATTTCCGTTTCTTTTTTGCCACTGTTTAGAATTTCAAGCGAACCATTGTTAGGGCTTTTAGGAGAACAGTCATGCGCTGCACTGACTGAATTTCCAATTGAAAACAGCTATATGCTTGAATTGATGGTGTGTACTGTTTTCCTGAACTGTGCTTGCTGTGTAAAGCTACACGGGGAAAGAAAGATCTAGACAATAAAATTTGCGCATTGCGAGCCATCTAGAATGGATTGAGATACAATGGCCACCTAAAGGGACACTGCAATCAAACACTGCATCAGTTTATAGTCGGATACAACTTTAGAAGTCTGCAGCATTTCCTCCTCAAAGGCAGATGCACACTAGCATGCACCAGTGGGCGCGCTCTCCAGGTTGAGGTCGTGAACCAGACGGAGCCTTCAGAGAAAATTGCCGACTGTAAGAGCGAAACTATTTTTTTTAGTCGCAAAGGTGATTGGCTGTCATGCTTCGGTTGTCTGGGCGGGGCCTCTACGGACTTAAAGGGGTACTGACACAAAATTTTGCGGCCGAGATTGCCTGCTGGATCGATTCCCGTGTACATGCGTGTATCATCTGCAAAATATTGACAGCGAATAAAGCTTGGAAGGTATTTTATATGAATTTTGAAGTTCGCGTGCGCGATCCAGCATTATAGGCCGCACCTGGCGGCATTGACACCCCTCGGAGGTGACCCGAGGTGACCCCCCTACTAACAAGTTATGATGACGTCGTAGCCGCCATTTCTGTTTTGACGCGCTCACCGCTGCGCTGTTGGTGACTGCTCGGCGGCTGCTCGCGAGTGTGTGGCCGCGGCCAAGAGGTGGCGCTGCCGCGGCGCACGCGTTGAAAGTTTTGTGTTCGATGACACTACAGCTTTCCCGTTTCCTGCTCCCAAGGACTTCTTGATTTCCCTGCGCTGCCTGGGCTGCAGTGACAGGCCACAATGCCGAAATCCTTCTGCGCTGTTTCCTTCTGCACGTCGAAGTCGGGATCAGGCATATCGCTGCAATACGTTTCCCCGCGACGAACCTCGGCGGCAGAAGTGGATCGAGTTCCTGTACGCTTGTGGACGTCAGGAGTATCAGGACTGGTCCCCCGTGCAGAACAGTCGCGTTGGCGGGCTCCATTTCGAGGCGAATTGCTTTACCACAAAGGCACTGGACTTGGCATACATGGGTCTTCCGACTCGACCCTGTGCATCGCTCACGTCTGGTGCTGTGCTGTTACCTAGCTTTTTTCGGCACCAACAACTTGAAGGGCATCACAATGTTATCCAGTGATTCAATCGGATATAAAAAGCGAACGTACTTTGGCTAAATGAATTGCCCTGCAGAACATTTGTGCACGAATGTGTCGGGTCTTACCATTGTACATTGCCGACGCGAGGTTCATCGTGGTCGTCGTCGCTGGTATCGCTGCCGCTGCCCGACCACTCCTCGCCAGCGGGTTAAACCTGAAGTGATTCGCCACATCGAAAATTCCTTCCATCCCCGCCGCAAGAAAATCGCCATCAGACGACGATGAGCCCGACGACGACAGCGAGGACGATAACGGCGACGACATCACGCAGCGTGTGTAACAAGCGAATGCAAGCAGACGATGCAGACCGTGCGGAAGTGAGTCACTGTTCTGTGTGCTCACGTGACCGAGGCGTTTCACTCGCTAGGTGGTGATAGTTGCACCCGGCGGCTTCTCGTTTTGGAGCTCTGTCAAACCGAAACTGAGGCTGTGTCGGTAATGAGGAGCTTCTAATTAATTATCTGTCTTGCGCTGCAGCAAACGATGTGCCGTGTTATGACTAACAGGCCCCCAGCAACACATTGAAGCAAAAAAATGCGGGGCAAAAATTTTTGTGTCAGGACTCCTTTAAGTTGTATCCGACTATAGAGTGATAAATTGTTCTTGAGGCACTCTTTCATTTTTGCTGTTGTAGGTTCAATATTGCAAGGGAAAACGCAGGTAGAAAATCTCATTCTTGAATTTCTTGCTGAAACTTCATCTGAATGTCAGTGCGACGTCATGAATTGGTCTTCGTTTTTTTCCCAAATTCTGGCAGAATTTGTGTAATGAAATTTCCTGAAAACTTGCCGTGTTAAAGGGAGTACGGGTACAGTCGCGGCCACTGTTAGCTGCAACACTTGAATGAGCACCTTCCTTATTGCTGGCCCCCAAACTGCAAGGGGATGGGAAAACTTTGAACGTGCGCTTTACTAGTTTGTCGGAAAGAGTCTGAGCTGTCAACCACCAGTAGCCTTATGCAAATCTAAGCCCTTGTTTTTATGCAAGAAAATGAAATCTAGACATGCTCTGCGTGCAAGTGTTGCATCTAACAGTGGCCGCGACTGTACATAATTTTGGAAACAAGATAACTTGGGAGATAGATTTGTGTGAACACAGGCACAGATCTACAAGATACGAACGGCTAATATAGAATACAGTTGAACCCCTTTATAAGAGGCATGCTCCGGGCAGCAATTATTGCCTTTTATATGAGGTGTCTATTATAAGCAGGGTACCACGTATGCATTTTCTCATGAACCCGTATTTTACTGTAGGCAAACTGGTGTCTCTTATACCCATTTGTCTCTTATATCAGTGCCTCTTATAAAGGGGGTTCGACTGTATGCTGAAGATCAATTTTACAGTGTATGCTGCGAATCTGAGTGTGAAATGGAGCATGTGGTGACATTAACATCCACTAGGTTTTAGTGTAAACTACCATCAATTGCCTACATTACGAGTTTGTGTTGCCTGCCGCGCTGCTTGTGTGTTCACTATGCCTCAGTAGTCAATGTGGTGCTCACATGCACACGTGCACAATGTGCATCACGCTTTGTGTGGTCACATGGTCAGCTGTGTTAACAACAAAACCAATGTGGTCCCGCCTCTCTTGGCTTTCCCTGAAACTGAAACTACGACTGGGTGCTCTTGAAACGTCTTGAAATAATTAACTGGGGCACTCAAGGAAATATAACTTTCAACCATGATAAGTGGGCCATATGTTACTTATGTTAACGCAAACACGTGATAGAAAGCTTTTGCTTCAGTGCTCCTTTAAGTCTATGGTTTGTTTAGAACAGACTGGTATTCATTTTTACATATACTAATTACATATGTAGGTCCTAGCACATGGCCATTAAAATCTGTGACTTCACGGTGAGTTAGTGTGGGAACTTTGTGGCGTTGTTGCTACCTACATATTTTTTCATGCATTTTGTAGCTTTTCAGGTGTTTCAGGTGTCTTCTCATGGTGAGAGTGCTTTTAGTATCGCAGACAATTATTTAATGCAACTGAGCTTTCTTAGTGGCCCTTTAAGATTGTTAAATATTTGACGAGCTTTTAAAAGCCAAATGGGCAAGAATGCTTCATTCAGTTCTGTGTAAGGAAGACTGAAGTTCATGGGAAGGAGGCTTGCAGTGATGAAAAATTGCTGAATAGGAAATTTCCCTGGAATCATCGTTTTGACAAGTGGGCTTGACTTTGTCAAGGGAGCAGCTGCCTTGCTTAGCAGCATTTTTACTGTAGCCATGCTCACTTTTCTATAACCTCAAATGTGGAGGAAAATGAGAGCGAGATTTTGCACAAATTTGAGCAGCTTGGTTACATACAGTCAGTTTCAAAAGTTTAGATACCACTAGGCCTGTGAGAACATTGAATAACCCAGCAATTAGTGAATGTATTTGGTCCAACTGCGAAGTACGTATTGTTGGCACGGTCTTGGACAGGCTGGAGATAATTATTCAAGGCTGCCTGCTGAAGCAGCAGGAATATTCAGGTTTTAAGTGCGGAGCGCTTTAGAGGAATGGGCTGTCGGAGGCTGTGATCCTATGCTGTCGTCGTCGTTTGGCGTAACGCACATAGCATAGCCATCTGAGCATGTGCTCGCGTCAAAGAGAAGTGTTCTTACTCTTGTTCTTCGAGTGCTGGCCAAACCACATAGAAACATTGAAAAAGAGGCAAGAAGTAGAAAGAGAAAGAAATGAAAAAATAAATAGGAAGAAAAATAGAAATAGAAAGAAATAAAGACAGAAAAAAAAAATTGGGGGACCCTTAAGCTTCGCCTTTAAGAGTTGAATGCGATAGCGATATCCTGTCCCGAGTGCATACTTCAACCACTTAGTGCATACTTGCTATGCACCTACTATGTGGTGTTAAGGGAATACGTGCGGTAAGGTGTGTGCCTTATGTAATGGGTGGCCGGCTTTAAACTACGAAGGTCGTTATGATAGTCGCATGTTCTGACGCCCGATGGCTCGTACCACGCAATATTACTGGGATATTACATGTTATGTTGCGACGCCTAGATAAAGGGACGCTTGCGTTTGTGAAGCATGAAAGTTATTTTCACTGTATTTCCAAGCAGAGGCGTGGCTGTGTTGTAGAACACCTGCTTGCCCACGCAGACGGCCTGGGTTTGAACCTCACCCGGACCCGTAAATTTTTATTATTTATTTTATTTCCATCTTTCTTGATCTTTTGG